>VWZD01005629.1:711065-857196 GCA_013396695.1 Sakesphorus luctuosus
CCCCGCGCCGCCGCCGCCGCCGCCTCCATGTTCCTGCGCGCGCCGGGGGCGGGGCCGCGCCGCGCATGCGCGCCGGGCGGTGACTCCCGGGATCCAGTGGGGTGGGAGAGCGGTGGGAGCGTCCCGGAGCCCGGCCCTTGGCCAGAAACCTCCGCGTCAGCCGCACCGTGGCACCAAAGCCAGTCCAGGCCTTCAGAGAATCAGAGAATCATAGAATCGATTGTGTTGGAAAAGACCTCCGAGATCATCAAGCCCAACCCTTGGCCCAACTCCAGTCCCTTTACCAGATCATGGCACTCAGTGCCACATCCAATCTCAGTGTAAAAACCTCCAGGGATGGGGAATCCACCCCCTCTCTGGGCAGCCCATTCCAGTGCCTGATCACTCTCTCTGAAAAAGAATTTTTTTCTGATATCCAACTTAAATTTCCCCTGGCAGAGCTTAATCCTGTGCCCCCTTGTCCTATTGCTGACTTCCTTAAACACGTGCGGAGATGGTGAC
This sequence comes from Sakesphorus luctuosus, assembly GCA_013396695.1. NCBI lineage: Eukaryota > Metazoa > Chordata > Aves > Passeriformes > Thamnophilidae > Sakesphorus > Sakesphorus luctuosus. The sequence continues at coordinate 711,567 of VWZD01005629.1, forward strand.
TGCACCACCTCCCTGGGCAGCCCATTCTAGTGTTTATTCAACCTTTCCGAGAAGACATTCCTCTTAATCTCCAACCTGAACCTCCCTGGTGCAGCTCAAGGCCATTTCCTCTTGGCCTGCCTCTTGCTGCCTGGGAGAAGAGGCCGATCCCCACCTCACCACAACCTCCTTTCAGGCAGTTGTAGGTCCCCACTGAGCCTCCTTTTCTCCAGGGTAAACAACCCCCATTCCCGCAGCTGTTCCACATGGGACTCACTGGCTCTGTTGCCCTTCTTTGGACTCTCTTCAGCCCCTCCCCTTGATGTCCTTCCTGAGTGGAAGGTCCTGGAACTGGACACACAACTTGAGCTTTGGCCTCACCAGTGCCAAGAACAGGGTGAGAATCCCTGCCCTGGTCCTGCTGGCCACACTATTCGTGAGTCAGCCCAGGATGCCCTTGGCCAGCTGGGCACACTGCTGGCTCACATGGGTGGGATGGCAGCTGGAGCATCTCGTCCCCTCATGTCCCTAAAGTGGCCCTAAATCCCAGCTTTGTCTCAGGGATCTCTGTCAGGCATAGAAAGGCACGTTTGTGCCACAGCCCCCTCGGGAGGGGTCAGCCCCCAGTGTCCCCATGGACACCCCCATGGCTGCAGCCTCGCCCAGCACTGTCTGGGATGCTGGAACACACTGAAGGACTAATGAGGTTTAATGAGAATTCCCAGTTCTCTCAAGTGGGATGCACAAGCCTTGTCTTAGCCGATGCATAACCATCAGGGTCATAGGAAAAAAAGGCATTTTCATTTTAATGCATCCTTGTACATTATCACAGAAGCCACAGACACAAGGAGTATGGAAAACATCCAGCCACCTTGATTTTTCATCAGCAATTGTAGTGATAGGACAAGGAGTAATGAGTACAAATGGAAAGAGGGGAAAAGTCATTTAGATACTAGGAAGAAATTTTTCACTGTGAGGGTAGTAAGACACTGGAACAGGTTGCCTGTGGAGGTTGTGGGTGCTCCAGCCCTGGAAGTGTTCAAAGCCAAGTTGGATGGGGTTTGGAGCAGCCCAGTGGAATGAGAGGTGTCCCTGCCCATGGCAGCGGGTTTGGGACTAGATGACCTTTATGGTCCATACCAGCCCTTTAACATTCTATGATTCTATGATTTCCATAAGAAAAAAAAAAGATTACTAAATTGAATGCAATGTGTAATAGTATCTGCCTGTTTGAAACAGGGGCATTTCCTACCTCATGGCTCGTGGGAATTAAAAGCAGGTTCCAGAGCACAAGCGAGATGGGTTTGTGAGCCTGCTGGCATCTGCCACGCTGCGATTTCCCAGCAGGGTCTGCCTCCTGCTGCACCTGCTGGGGCTCAGCCTGTTCGTGAGCCTCACTCATCAGCGGCTTAAGCCCTTGGAAGCCTTTCCATTGTTTCCAAAGGATTTTGGATCAGACCACAACAGTATTGCACAGGAACTTTCCTAAGCAATGCCCCAGCTAACAAAGCCAGAAATGTTGCCAGATTGCTAAAGGATTGTATTACAAAATCCATGGACATGGGCAAAGTGCATGTTTTAATCACATGCTGAAAGGCATAAATCTGGCCTAGTAAGTCTCCCCACACCAAATAATAGAGGTCAGGGTTTAAAATGTGAAAAGGGCTTACTTTACTTACTTTTGAAGATGGCTGAATCACAGCGATTCAGACTTGCCTGAATAATTTTACTCCTCAGCTAAGTATAAAGCAGCTGAGTATAAATAACAGTATTTGATTTGAAATGGAAAACAATGTCTATCAAGCAGCTGTGGGTACTTGATAAATCCCAGTAATGAAATTATTTATTTGCATGAGGTGTAATTTCAAGAAATCAAGAACTTAAAACACCCTGTATAGAAACGGAATTCCCTGCCCTCCCAAGGCCCTTTCAACTTTGTTTAATATTCTCATCTGTAAAGAGGATCTTAAATCTATTTTTGCAGTACAGCTTCAGGATCAGAGACAATGCTGTAGTACATAGTTATATTGCTTGAAGGACATGTGGATTAAATGGAATCCATTAAATGGATTTTCAGGTTTAAATACTCGCATTTACAGACATATTTTACACATGTTACTTGGGCATGTGGGTACAGTCATGGATATCTGCAAATTATTTTGTGCTTGAACACTTCCAGGTTGCAAACATTCCAGAAATCCTTGTGTTAGTAAGGCTTATCAGATCAAATTAGTACATTTTTTTGCACATGTTCTTCAGAAAACTTGTTGCAGCGTTTAGGACTCCTACTTTTGATTTCAGTTCAATTAAAAAAAGTAAATCTCAAGTGGATTGTCAGGCGCATGGGATGCAGGAAGATGACACCTACTGGTTACTTTTCATTTTGCAATTTGCAGTGCACACCTTCAAATGTGGAATAATAAATCAAATTCAGCTTTGTGACACAACTAAACCTCTACTGAATTCACTTCAGTTATAGACACAAATAAAGGGAAATTTGACATTTTATTGCTAGTATTAAATGCAGTCTCAACTTCTTTGCATATTTGAGGGTTAAGTACTATTCCCAGTAAATTGATATTAATACTCTTAGTCAAGGACTTCTGTAATTTCTCCTTCATAGCTAACATAACAATTAAGCAGAATGCTCCTTTGCTTGTCTGTGTAGATTACTTAAGGGCAAATAGTCCTGGGTGCAGATGAAGGTTGTTCCGTGTATCACTGAGCCTGGGTGTACCTGCCCTGACTTGGTGTCAAGTGTCAAACCTCCACTCATGACAGGGCAGCACAAAGAACAAGCCCTGGGGAGCTGTTTCATAATGAATAAGAACACTCGAAAATGCTTTCGGGATAATTTGATGCACCTCCTGTATCCGGCTGAGTCAGACAGGTGCGGATCAGTCTGTTTCAATAACAACTCACTGGGATTCTCTGAGGTTCTCTATAGGGTATGTGGCAGAAGGTTGGAGTTTTTACTCTGTGTCACATAGAAATGATTTTAGGGTATTTTTGGCAGCTCAGAGAGGTCAAAATTCATACATTTTTTTCCAAAATCTGTTAACATTTTTCAATTTGAGATTTTTAGAGGAAGAGGAATGGCATAAATGCAAATTAGCAGCTGTGTCAGTTGTATGCCCTAAATTAACTGAATATAAGGCAATCTTTGTTATCTTTTGGAATGGTAGAACTGCTTATTTTCTATACCAGTCTGCTGACACCATGTTTAGGGGCTGTGCCCAAGTATTATGGCCAAATCTAAACCTACTTTTTGGCAAAACAACGTTAGAGTTCTTAAAACTCCATTTGCTTAAGTGCTGTCATGATCCCATCAAGCCAAAGGCTTTATTGGATTAATGCCAGTGCTCACATTAGACATTGCAAAATCACATGGTCTTGAAAAATCACATTTTTATAAATAAAAAGAATAAAAGTGCATGGAGAGTTTTTAGACTATTGGCTTTTTTTTCTAACTACAAAATCCTGAAAACCTGAATACTTACAATAACTTTGCCTTGAAATTCCACTTGAAAATTTAGCCTGATTCAGTAACAATAATTTTTGTAAGACTGAAAACAGCTGGCTGCTGAGAAAACCAGTGGAAATGTTTAAGACAAAAATGAATTTTAGTTTGCAATTAATGTAGCAAACCATTAACTATTTCCAAATTTAATTCCTCCTTCCCAGATCCCTTTTGCAATTAATTCCCTTATACTATTTTTCATTCCTTATATAAGAATAGAGCTCTGCACAGTATATATTACATTTTGTTTTAAGAGCTTTTTCATTGCAGTCACTAAGGATGTGTGTATTTTTTGACTAAAACAGAAAAAAAAGACTCATGAAAGGAACCTAATGTGGATATTCTTCTCCTAGGATGATATTCTAGCATGGAAGAGACCCATGTGCATTTCTTAAAAGCCAAATATTTATGTTTTCTTAATGTAAGCTGTGGTGGATTCAGCACCCAGCTGTGCCTGGGTAAAGCTGCTCCTTGCCTGCTGCAGAGAACAGTCTGTGCCATCACCCCTGCCTCCTGCAGCAGCGTCCTGGCATTGTCAGCATGTGCTCTGCGGAGGAGAGAGAAGTGCCAGCTCATGCAGAAAGATGCACAGACTCTCCTACATCAAACGAGTTCACCATAGACAGACTTTTGTGTGTGACCCTTCCAGTGCAGTGCTGGCAAAATATTTAAAGATCAAGGTATTGCTGCTTGAGGTTCAATGGAAACAATTTGTACTCATGTGGCTGTTTTTAAAATTATAATTAAAGACACCAGTAGTTTTTACACAAGAATAGTTTATATCTGTGTCTCCTTCTGAAGAGAAAAAAAGCAAATCATTTGAAAAGCTAAGGTAAAATCTTTAAATATTGTTATTGACATAGCGACCTTTTGAATATATTAAGAATTTCCTTATAAAAACTAGAGTGGTTAAGATTAGTTTTTGTATTAATTTTGGGGTTTATTCCTTCTCTACAGCTAAATGCTGTGGGCTGAGATAGCATTTCTTAAAAGATGCTAAGAAAGCAGAAAGCAGTTTCCTTAAACTAAACATTTAGCAAAACAAATTGGTTTACACTTGTTTGTGTGAAAAACTGATTTTGATTTCTCATCTGCATGAAGTGACAATGTCTGTACTGTATGAGCACTGCATCCAGCTCTGGGGTCCGCAGCTCAGGAAGGACACAGACCTGTTGGAGCGAGTCCAGAGGCGGCCACCAAGGTGATTAGATGGATGGAGAATCCCTGCTATAAAGGAAAGCTGAGAGCATTGGGATTGTGCAGCCTAGAGAAGAGAAGGCTTGTGGGTGACCTAACTGCAGCCTTACAGTACCTGAACAGAGTCTACAAGAAAGGGAGAGAAATGTTTTACAAGGGACTGTAGCAACAGGGCAAGGAGGAATGGATTGAAACTAAAGGACAGTAAGTTTAGGTTAGATGTTAGCAAGAAATTCTCTGCTGTAAGGATGGTGAGGCACTGGAATAGGTTGCCCTGAGAAGTTGTGGATGCCCTATCCCTAGAAGTGTTCAAGGCCAAGTTGGACGGGGCTCTGAGCAACCTGGCCTAGTGGAAGGTGTCCCTGCCCATGGCAAGGGGTTGGAGCCAGATGATCTCTAAGGTCGCTTCCAACCCAAAGCATTCTATGATTCCATGATTCTATGATTCTGTTGCCCTTAGTGGAGGATGGTGCTGTTATGCATGTTTTTTGAAGAGAATGCTCACTTGGAAACTTCCAAGTACCTTAAGGGTTTTCTGTCTTCACAAAGGTAGGCAGGTGCTGGAGAGGCAAAACACAGGAACAAGCCTTGGGTCCTCACTGACAGAAAACAAGACTAACATATAAGTGCATCATCTACATGAGGAAAATCTCTTAGTTCTGTAATTTTCCCTGTAGTACTTTAATACTAAATTTTTCATTCTCTTTAAAGAGAGGATTGCTAAGAAATGCATTAGGCCTTGCTGGTTATGGCTTTGCAATTTTCTACAAAACTGTAGAATGAGCCTTTGACTTTTGTCTTCTGTGAAAAAAGAAGGGGATAAGAGAACAAATTATATTAAGTTACTAATGGGCTTATTTGTCTTGTTTGCTAACTCTGACCAGCATACTTAGCAAGGAGACAAGAACACAGACAGTCAAGGAATATGTCTAAGGACTGCAGCCCCCTCCCTGACATGCCTACTGCTCCAGGAGGGATGTACCGCCTGCCACAGCCCCTTTTGTCTGTGGGGATGGCAGAGTGGACAGCTCCTGCCTGGGGCACTGTGCTCAGGGCAGCATTCCTGTCTGGCTTTTTTTCCCCAGAGCCAGGGCCTTTGGGAAATACACCACTTAAGATCACTCCTCCCTGATCCTTCACCTATGCTGTTGTTCTTTTGTTTTCCAAGCACTTCATGGAGAAATGTCTGTCTTTCATAAGTCACTGCACACACCCACACCCACACACTGTGTCTCCTGCTGCCTTCCTTTCCAGAGCTGCTGACCGTGTATTCCAGGCCTGGTTTCAAGACAGAACTAAGCAAGCAAAAACAAAGAATGAATGAATACCCTTTATTTCATTATTGCCATGTATTCCTTTTTCTCCTAACATGGTTTTTGAATGTTTGAGTGCATCTTGCTTGAGACAGGCAGTATTATGTGCTTGCCTGTTGGGTATCATCCCCTTGCTTAGCAGTTTTCCTGGTCCCCCTAATCCTGTTATTAATCCATACTAGAAAAGACAGTAGGTTTTACTACAAATTACATACTCAGTAAAAGCAACTCTAGAATGTTAAAGTAGTAAAATATAGTAAAAATATCTCAGAGTAGATGCTAGAAATTTGTCCAAGGAATTTATATTCATTATTTCTCTGCATTTTAATATTAGTTTCTGTTCTGAAGCTGTTCTTGGCTACAGCTTCTTATAATAGAAGTTCAATATCTATTTATTCAAAGAAAAATGTGTCTGCTAAAACAGGTGGGAAGCTGGAACACCCTAAGAGCTGGTGCAGCTTATTTTTTTGATTGCCAGACAGGACTCAGAAATGCTGTGCCTGATTAAGAGGAGAAATGGAAATAATTGTGATATTTTGTGTGGAGCACATGCTGCCATCAGAGCATTTGTCAGACCTCAGCCATGCTTTGTGTTAGACAGTTGTAAAGGTAAGAAGTAAAATGCAGGTCCAGTGCTAATTTTTAACCTCATTAATGAAAATTTTCCCTTTGAAATGACACATTAAATAGCAGCTGTACATATAGAACCTTGTCCCATATGTTATTTTTTATAGCTAATGAAAATAATTACGCATTACACTCAAATTTTTCCCCTTATGAGGTGGTGCATGGCTGCATGTGGGGATTTTGTACCTCTGAAAGGCAAGATCTGCCTATTCTAATTCAACATATGCAAAGCATTTCTCTCAGATACTTAGTAACATTTGGAATCCAGTTGTAGAACCCCTGAGTAACAAAGTGAAATAACAAAAGCCAAGGCAATTTCCTTCAACTTGGGGCTCAACATTTATTTTATCATTTATGCTACTTGTTTTTTGAACAGAAATTTACTGGAAACTAGACAAACCACAGGAAAAAATGTGTTCTTCCTGCAAAACCCTGCCTTGTAGAGCAAATCCAGTCTTGTAGAAACACCAGTCTCCCTGTAACCACTGAGCTGAGCCTGGCCTGCTTCTCTCTAGAACTATGTTCAGCATTTCCAGTCTTGAGGTTCGTGCTGTAATTCCCAGTCTCACTAAACTCCACTGTCAGTACAAAGCCTTGGCAGAAAAAAATTGCAGTGGAAAAGCTCGATTTTCTGAAATCACAGACAGGACAATCCTGCCCTAGATCCCCTGTCTGCATACACAGTCCCAAACGGGAAAGAATGATTTTCTGGTTTTATCTGGAACAACACACGTCTCAGGTTGATTTCAGTTTGAAGAGCTGATCTGGGAGATGCATGTTCACAGACCACATGTGAGAGACAAAAGGAGAAGGCAGAATTACACTGGAAACTAAACCTGCCATGGCAGAAAATGTGATATTCCTGGAAGATCCTCCCTGGTTGAAGATATCAAGGTTATATCAAACTTTACCATTGGCTTTGATTACAGCCATATCAAAGATTTGTGTTGGAACCTGACCCGCATGAACTCTGCTCAGCCCCACCTTCCACTGTACTGTTGGTGTTTAATAAATATTCATGAAAACTGTAATTCCAGTTTTGATCAACACTAGTTTCCTATAAAAGCCACTGAAACTTGTGATTTAAATACAAAACAGCATAATAATATTAACTTTTGGCAGAATGTCTGCTTTAGACTTTGAATAAATAAAATCTCAGCATATTTGCAGGTATGAATAGAAGAGAAAAAACTCATGCAAATCCTTATGAATCAAAGAGATGAGTTTTGCAGAGCTTGAAAGATAAATTCTTCTGTGATAGAGGAGCTTCATATTTTGAAGCAAAAGTTCATTTCAACCTGTTTGCTTGGTTGATTGTGTTAACACCTGAAAAGGCCCTGTGGTACAGACACTTGAGAGTGTATTTCCAGCCAGCCCTGTGATGCTTGGTGTCCTGGCCAGAAGATGGCAAGCGTGTTTTGTGAGAGAAGGGAAGTGTGCCAGGCAGACAGGTGTTCTGGTGTCGTAAGATCAAATAATTCACAGTCAAGACTATAAACTTTTAACATTATTTACAGAATCCCTGTAATTGTTGAACTGTAAGATAACAAAAGAGACAAAACCTGCAATAATTTACAGCTGCATATAGGCATAAGAAGAGGAATTGCTCAGAGAGGCAAAACGCTCTGACCCCTCTGGCATCACTGATGTGGGATGTGCTTCCAAGGAACACAGCACGGTGCCAACCTGGGACCTGTGCTGCCCCACATTTAGTGTCTAGCTGTGTGAGAGCAGTTCTGAAACAGACACAGAGAAATCCCACCCAGTTTATTAGTAGTACCCTGCATCTCCTCCCAGCTCTGGGCTTTCTGACCCACCATCTGCTCTCACAACAGGCAGGAGTTGTCTTTTCTTGCCTTATGAAAAGACAGTGAATTACAATCAGCTGTTAATTATTTGCTTTGCTCTGCTACTATTTCCTTCTTGCCTTCCATACCTTTGGCACAGGGAGGGGCAAGGGCTGGCATGCAGTGAATTTAGATATTGCTTTACAGCCTGACACTTCTCCCTCTCAGCCACCCAAGACAGGCAATTCCTGAATCCTTTCTAGAATGGCAAGCCATCCTTTTGCTTAGAAGTAAAAAAAAAAAAATCTGCCTGGTGTTCCAGCCATTGGTAACTGGATAAAGCTCTTAGTTTATCAACTCAGTTTTTGAGTTTTCTGGAAGTGTAGATTCTGCAGTAGGGGCTGAACATTCAGTTTCTGCAAAGCTCCTGTTCACTGATCTGGCGTTCCCCAGAGTGGAAATACTCTGCATTCATAGAGAAGACTAAGCTGAAGGAATACATGTACCCCTTAGGGCAGTATGTCATGATGCTCCATAATGACTCTGAACCTAGGGGAAATCATGTCATAGTTTTGGACCAGGACTGCAAGAAGTGTGACTTTTTAGTCCAGGGATCTGTACTGTAGTTGTAGATACTCCACTGTAGTGGAGAGCTGAATTACTAGCAGTGACTTTCATTTGTAGGCTTTAACTGATCTTTCAGATGTCTTGGGCAGAGGTCACTGGTCCCCCTAAGGGTCAGGACAGAGGTCTTGAACTTAGTTACATTTTGTAAAGACAACTGTCATAGGGAGCAAAGACAGAGTTGTGAAGAGATAGGGCAATATTACATAGACATTTGTCAAAGACATTATGGTCAGACATGTATTGCTGTGATCCACCTGAGCTGTCACAGATGATTAATTTGATTAATTGTGGCTGTACATTTTCAACAGGAGATTCAGAGGCACAAAACATTTCCCACTACTGAGAACTGTTCTGGGGGAGGATTTGAGGCCTCAGACAACATTGTAGTTGTGTCCTGCACACACTAAGCCACGGTGGGCACTGTATGCAACAGCACAGAATGTGCAGTTTGAGTATTCCTTAATGTTTGAATTGGAATCATTGGACCAGGTCATGAGGAACTACATTCACTTATGGACCAGACAGAGGATGGATCCCCTGTAAAAAGTTCCATTTTCCATCATTGCACAGGGTAGGCTCAAACACTAATGCTGCCCAAACACTTTGGACACACTTGGACTCAATGATCTTAGAGGTCTTTTCCAAGCTTAACAACTATATGAATCCATGACTGCTCCCAGAGGAGCTCAGGACTGGCAAAGAATTTTTGAGAAAGAAGGCTGATGCAAACAAAATAGAACATACCACAAAATAGGGGAAGGGGGTTTTTCCCATGCATTTCCATTATGGCTAAAACTTTTATTAACCTGACTTCCATAAGCATATTCTGAACGGCTAGGAATGTCATGAATAAGGAATTAAATTGAAATTTTATACTGCAGTAGTTAAAAGTGTGTGAGGAGATGACACAGGAAAGATAGACTTCTGCTTATTTGAAAATACAGCAGCTTTACAAGAAGTTTCTCTTGCCAAGGATGGTGTATCATATGAGGTTGAGGAAGAAGGCATTAACCCCCCTCATCTCCATTACTTTGTTTAAGGCAAGATTTATTTCTTTCAGTTAAAAGCATTGCAACCTTCAAACCCAAACATATCCATCTACCAGCTGATCTTTCAAGGAAAAAACATCCAGTGAGGATCACGTTTTCTGCATTACCTTTGATGGCAGGAAGAAAAGCGGGTGACATAATATGTAGTAAAGGATTATTCAATTAGGTATTACAGAAAGCTTTCCATCTCCAAAGGTGTCTCAGCAGTGATAAGCTTCCTAGTGAGCTGTGGGAATTCCACCATTGATGGGTTTTATAATAGCAGGGTAGAGAAATAGCTATAAATACTGATTTTAATACCTTGCATCAGTGTATTGATTTACTGAACATTCTTAATTAATGTATATATATAGTAAATGATGAAGTGTTTCTAATGTTTGTATTGTGCCACCATCATGTGCTCTGTTCTGTTCTGTTCTATTTTATTCTATTCTGTTCTATTCTGTTTAGCTGCACAGCATCAGTGCATGGTGCATTGAATTGGAAAAGGCATCCTGCTGGGAAAAAATCTGGAAGGAAAAAATATTACCCTTCTACTGGCTGGGCAGTTCCTCTGTCCAGCTCAGTGTTTCCACACAAACTGTGTGCCAGGACTGCTTTTGAAGAAATGTTCCTGGAATTGCACCCTCAGTTTTCCCCAGTCTGGCATGACAGTTCCCACAAAAGGATTTATTTGCACTGTCAGCAAAAAATATGCTGTATTCTCATTTCTGAGAGCCAAATTCTTGGTCCCTACACAGAGTTTTGTTAAACAGGATTCACTCCCTACTGCTTAATGCTGTGAGAAACCTTTCCAAAGTTGTGATGGATGATTCCAGGAGCAGCTTTGGCTCCTGAATTCCCCTCTCCTACTATTCCCAGGTGTTTTGTCCCTAGTGCTGCTATATGAGTCCCGCTCTCTCTGCTCAATCATCTCTGAAATCCTTCCAGGATGAGATAATATGGAGGCCTCAAACTGGCTTTAGCAGGATTTGGGTCAGGCCAGCTGGGTAAACTTTCTTGATCTGTTTGAACCGATGGAATTCTGTGCTGCTGGTGAAATGGGTCGTTCCTTGTTTTATCCTCGGCCTCCCTTCATCCCAGAATAGAGCTCATGTGGCTACACAGTGAACTGAACTATGGACTGAGCATCCTTCTCTTCTACCCCAGCTCCAAGATTAGTTTCCTGGTTTGCATTATGCCTTGAACACACAGTTGCAACTGCTGCCTGAGGAAGCAGATGGGATCACACAGAAAAAACAGGGATCAGGACAGATCCACCTCATTGGGCAGTGGTGGACATGTTTTAAAAACAAAAAAACAAAAAAACCCCAACCTTGAAAACCCTCATTAATCCCTTTTGGTGAGGCTCTTCACTGGAAAAAAAATGGTCTGACTGGCTCATACTCTTAACCACACATGCCTGTGGTGCTGATGGGAGGGAGGTGAAAACCATGAAAAGAGCTTAGTAGAGCAGGTCTCATAGTAATACACTGACTATCCAGGGCTGAGTGGTCCATCCTATTATTATTCTCTCTGCTCCAAATTTTTGCAGCACTTTGCCTTTTTGTTTGTTTGTTTGTTTGTTCTTAAGCCAGTTTAAGAATAGCAACTATTATGATGGGAATGTTTTCTTGTGTTGGAAGACAACAGCTGTAAGAATTATAAATGTGCCACTGGAAATGATTCATAGGTATGCATTTTTATGAACTCTGCATATTCCAAAGCCAAATTAATATCTAGAAAATACAAAACAATTGTGTTTGTTGCCCAAAGTCTGTTATACAGGAACTACCTATAGTGTTGGTATAATTTCATCTTTGTTCAGGGTTCTTACAGCCATTTTGAACCACCCATTCCTGCTCCTACCTAATTATGTTGCCAGATTTAATCAATATTCCATTTTTATCAAGATTTTTGCCTCAACAACTGGCATAATACACTGGTTTGACCTTTTCATCTTTTAGATTTTGTGTATTGTAATAACCTCCTGAATTTATATAATGGAGTAACATTTAGCCACAAGGACAATCAGCTATTGTCAGATTGTTGAGCTCAGTGGAATTAAGGAAATTGGTGGAGTCCGTGACAAATGGGTAAAGTTTCTAGAGAATTGGTATTATTTCTGTTTAATGACACAAACATCAAGCAGAGGTGTTTAAATCTAAATGTTTTTCTTCAGCTCTCAGAAGAAAATGGTAAGAACTACGGCCATTTACTTTGTTTTTTCTACTGTACCAGCAGGCATTGCATTAATAACAGCAATTTGTATAAATTCTAGTAATACTGTGGCGTGCACTGCAGGGTCTGCAATCAGTGCACATTCAGTTCATTTCAGGTGGAAGTTTCCTAGGGGTGATCTCACCTTTGTCAATGAAAATTGCCTGAACTGAGGGATAGGGTTTAGAGGTCTATTATTTGAAATGAAGCCTGAGAGGACTTTATGTTTCTAATATAAACATTATAGAGACACATTACAAGTATTACTTAAGTGAGACAGAAATACGTGCTTAACAGAAACTGATTTTCTTACCTGAGCCTTCAGTGGTCATACTGTCCAGTGGAAACTCCACAGCTTTCAACAGAATCCTTCATTTTCTGAAAAATCTTCCTACCACAGGCTGTCCTTCTCTTGTTGTGTTCCGCTGTCTGTCATCCACCACTGACCTCCATCCTGGATATCATCCCAGTCACTATCAAACCTCAACAGCTCTTTTAAAGGAAGGAATAAAAATATATACATGTATTTTACCATATAAAATAATCAGATTTGAAAGCATTTTCTTTTGCAGTTCCTGTATTTCCCTGTGCTCTTTCTCCATTATACTTCATATAACTACACATTCAAAATATATTGTATGCAATACATCCATCTTTCTATAAAATCCAAGATGCACATTGTGAGCACTCTGACAGTTACAACAGCCAGTGGAGCAGGGAATTACAGGTCATCTAAACCTGGCTGGGATAAAAGTGTTAACCAGTAGCACATAGAGAACATTCCTGGGTTGGACTAGGGAGATTAAACAACATGAGCTGATTATGCTAATTTTCTTCATCTCCTAATGTCTTTGGATTGCTTCACTGAAGTTGAAAGAAAAATTCCCAGTGATTTATGTGGAGAGATATTTCACCCTTCAGTTCCCAGAAAGATGTCTACTTTATATGGTAAATACACCAAGTATCTGCCCAGGATAAGGATGAATTTGTTCTCTACTCAACCAAACATTTAGTGTGCAAAAAACTCAGAACACAACAGTAAATGCTGTGTTACAGGGAGCTCGTTTTGCCTCTAGCCAGCCACTATAACAAAGTTTAATGTGCTCTTACTTTTTAGCACCAAATACCTATCAGCTTTTCACTATTATGTGAGAGAAGCAAAGTGAGTCATTTCATCTCCCTGAACTGCACAATTTCTCATTCAGGCTGTTGGCTGTTTTCAAACTCATCTAGTTTTCACATTATTTAAGCAATTAACCATATGAAACCTCTTGTCCCCAAAAAGTAATATTCCACTAGACAAGTCCATTGAATTCCTGTTCTGGGACACATTATCACCTCTGCAGCTGTCTACACAGAGGTGGTTGGAGCAAGGACCAATTTGCTGTTCCTAAATGTCCCCCACTTCGATGTGTACTTAGACATCATTAGAGATGACAAATCAAGTAATGAAATAAGCTGAATTCTAATGAGGAAGAGAAAGAAAACCTTCCTTAGCTATTAGCTGCTTTTCACCATCCTCTTCAATCCTAACTTATGTAAAAGTGGAAGATTAGCTTAAGCAAGCAGTTGCAGCAAGAGATGGGAGCCAGCAGAATTTTAGGATTAATTTATCCCATAATGGGCTATTGAAAGCAAATGCTGAGACTCTCCTAGTCATTTTAAGAAGACAGGCTTCCACTGCTGAGTGCAATGTACGACATCTTGGTCCCTTAGGTAATGAGACTTTTGCAACTGAATTCACTGGAGAAGGATTTTGTCTTCGTGTCTCCCTCCATTGCTACCACTTGTTTTGTCTGCTGCAGCCAGTTCCAGGCTAGCATGGATCTCCTGCAAGGTGGTTCTCCTTGGGGAGGATGAGAGGGTTGGATCTGCAGCTCTGACCCTTGCTGGTGTGGGGTGGTTCCATGTCATTTGACAAACATGAGCCTTCAGAGCCTTCCTTCTCTTCTCCAGGGCAGTGTAATGGCTGCACACAAATCTGTGTCAGGGGAGGTTCAGGCTGGATTTTAGGAAAAGGTTCTTCACCCACAGGGTGGCTGAGCACTGGAACAGGGTCCCCATGGAAATGGTACTGGCGTCAAACCTCACAAGAGTTCAAGAAGCATTTGGACAATGGTCTCAGGCATATGGTGTGATTCTTGGGGCTGTCCTGTGCAGGGCCAGGGCTTGCGCTCAGTGATCCTTGTGGGTCGCTTCCAACTCAAGATAATCTATGACTCTAATGTCTCTTGCCCATTATCTGTATGAACTTGTCAGGTGGTGTAAAAACTGTGATGGCTGAAGATTGTTGACATGAGAGAAAACCAAACTCCTGCTGAGGCTTTACTTGCTTTTAAAATAAAACCAAGGCAGTGGAACATGTTCAGTGGCTCCCAAGTGGCAGCAGAGCTCAGAGGCTGCAAGCTGCTGTCTCCAGCTGCTAATGGATGCAGGTACAGGCACAGTGCTCTGCAGCTGCACCAGCTGTTTGGGCTTTGGAGGCTGGTGATAGAAGCACATCTGAGTTGTGTCATGAGCTATGTCCACACTGGTCTGTTGGATGGCTTCTGAAAAGTGGAGTCATCAGTCTGCACTGGTCACCTTTAGATATGCCCCACACAAGGTTGTGCATCTTCATAGTGTTTGCCCAGCCCCTTTATCTCAGCTACTGCAGGCTTGGACTGGGGTCTGAAAGACCTCTGGCTGGAATCCTCATTACTTCTGTATTTCCCCTGCCCACCCAGGATCAGAATAGAAGTAGTTGTATGCAACAGCCTCAGCCTTCTGTGACGACTGAGCAGAGGAAGTTCATCATTCTGTGCTGGAACATGTGGGTGATCTTAACTGTGAGTAAAATTATTACAGAGGATCACCTGGCAGCTTCATGTGTGTCACAGATACTGTCCCGTCTAATGTAACACATTCCAGTTACTCTGTTACTTTCCCAGAAACAAGTGGTTAAAACACTCTAAATAGTAAGAATAAATTTGTATAAAATCCCACATTTTCAGATTGTTTTTAAACCATATGAGTTGCTAATATAATATCACTGATTTGAACATGAGCTTTGTGGCAGATAATAGAAGAAGAAATTTGAAGTGAACTAATTTAGGATGGGATATTTCTGTCAGTAGACAAGCAGGAAATTATTCCACCAATTTAGAATCTGTAAAACTGAATGTCCACAGCAGGCTGAGAAAACTGCTTTCTTCTTTCCCCACAGGGGTGTCCTTAAAAACTAACAGGAACTATGGTAAAACTTTACAATCTCATTTACACATGCAACCAAAATTTCATCTTCTGGGTTTGAATTCAGATGAGGTGCTAATGAATCCTTTTATAACATCAAAAACTGAGTCTGAACAACTGGATTTTAGTGAGATCTTTATGATTCTGATGAGAGAACAAAAAATTTGGCAAAGACAGTCCAACATTAGAACACATTCAGGGCAAGGAAATGTAGAGAGCAGCAAGTTTGAATTCTCCACACAGTACAAAAGCTTATTAGTTTCAGAATAATTTATCAAATCTGCATAAAGGTATACTATCCCTTTCAGCCCACTATACATAGCAAAGTGATTATCTCAGAATTAAGAATGTTTGAAGACAGTAGTGGTAAAGATACCATGAATCTTCACAGGAAAAATATTGACAGTAGGTTTCACTCCCTCTCACCACCTTCCCTCCTCCAGAACTGGCAAAAGTAACATGAAATGTCAAGTACTTCATCAAAATAATTCAAGGGTGATTTGCTGTTCCTAAAATATTTGTAGCCACATAAACCATCAATTTACCTGTTACTGCCCGCATATGTGCCTGGCTGACCATGCAGGCAAGCCAAAAGTTATTTCTAAATCCAGGTGTTTCTCTTGATGCTGCAGGCCAGGAGTGTGAGTGGAGTGGGTCATCAGAGAAAGGCCCTGATGTGCTGGTGGAGTTGCTTCTTTAAGATTCAATACTGAGGCTTGAATTGTGAGAATGAAAAAATACAAAATAATTGGCAAAGTCAGTTAATGCAGGAAGAAGGGGGAAAGGAAGATAATGGGGCTTCTGGCAAGGTTGTGATGTTGAAAATGAGAAATGTTATATTAATGAAGATGATAGTGAAAAGGAAGTGCTCCAAAAAAGGAAGAAACAAATGACACCTAGTTTAGAAAGTGTGGGTGGCAGGAAGAACAGTGATACCATTAGTCACAGATAAAAGAATTGAGGGGACAGGACTGTTGAGAAAGCTGCTGAGTTCAACCACTGTGTCTATACAGTTGTATAAAGCTAGACAGTGCAAGAATTAGAGAAGGTGTCCAGGAGAGATAATTATCTTCATTCCTGAACTGCAGAGGTTTTGGAAAAGAAGTTTCCCTATCATTTACACAAGCAAGATGGAGTTATGTAGTCGGAATAGATGAATTTGGGATAAGGACAAAGAAAAGCGAATATCAGTAAACATTACATAGCATTATATTAAAGAGTAGAGCAGAGTAGAGTAGAGAAGAGTAGAGTCCAATAGACCACTTCAGTTGGAAGGGACCTACAGCAACCATCTAGTCCCGCTGCTTGACCAACTCAGGGCTGACCAAAAGTAAAGGCCTATTATTAAGGGCATTGTCTAAATGTCTCTTAAACACTGACAGGCTTGGGACATCGACCACCTCTCCAGAAAACCTGTTCCAGTGTTTGACCACCTGCTCAGGACAGTTATGCTTCCTAATGTCCAGTCCATACCTCCCCTGAGGCAGCTTTGAACACATTCCCGTGCATCCTATCACTGGATTCCAGGGAGAAGAGTTCAACACCTCCCTTTCCCCTTCCCCTCTGTGGAGAGCAATGGGGTTGCTTCTCAGCCTCCTCTTCTCCAAACTAAACAAACCCAGAGCTCTCATTTGCTCCTCACGAGATGTGTCTTCCAGCCCTGTCACCAGCTTTGTTGCCCTTCTCTGAATGCATTCAAGGGCCTTCACATCCTTCTTAACTGGGGGAGGGGGCAGAACTGCGCATGGGGCTCAGATGAGGCACTGAGGCTGAACACAGCAGGATAATCCCCTCTTTTTCCTGGCTGATTGTGCTGTGTTTGGGATAGGATGGGGCTTGCCCTCTTGGCAGCTGGGGCACACGGCTGACTTCTGTTGAGCTGCTGCCAACCAGCACCCCTGGATCCCTTTCTGCAGGGCTGATCTCCCAGTCTATACTTGTGGCCAGTGTTATTCCATCCTAGGTGCAGAAAATTGCTTTTGGACCTCTTAATTTTCATTCCATTGCAATTATGGTATATGGTATGATATCAATATATTTTTTGTTGGACACATTATCAGCTATCTGACTGTACAGATTTATTTGATCTGATAATTCTCTTGGGATCTAGAAACAAGTTTTTTAATTCATGTAACTGATTTTTCATGAAATCACTTCTATTTTTGCAAGTTTATCAGGTAATGGAAATTTTCAAGTTTGCTATTTTGAATGACTGGATGAAGGTCTAGGTGTTTTAATGGCCAAATGTTGCTTTAATGTGAAATTAAAGAGAAACATAGAGACAAGCTAGTTTGGAAACAAAATTTTACAGATAGTTCTGAGCTTGTGCTTTTTTAATTGTAGTGAAATTTCAATATCAGCGTGCACAAACATTTGCTTCTTGTAAAATAATGTAGATTTCTCCCACATCTGTTGAGGATATGATCTTCAGAGCTTCATGGTCTACAAATCACCATCACATGACTACATAAAAGTAACCCAGTGGAAAATCTCTATCAAAGCTAAGAGCACATGTTCTTTGTTCTAAAATCTCCTTCATTATTATTACAGGCACAACATATGCCAGGTAAAGAAGAGACTTTTAAAGAAAATGGTGAAAACTTTCATCAAAAGGCCTGGCTATGTGTGTCACTGTAAGGCATGCTGCACCCTATTTATTTGTGTTTGTAAACATGTATTTTCTCTGGACAGAGCTGACAGCTTTTAAGATCAGGATTTCCCTGTACTGAAGACCACTTACAGAAGCTGCTCCTTCTTTGCCTGTATCTCTCTTGTATGGGATTTATTTTGTAGACTCCACCATGGAAACCATAAGGTCCCTAAAAATGAATTAAATTAATAAATCACATTCTTCTCTGCCACGCTTTACCCAAAGCTCTTCTTTCCCTTGCTGGGCTCTGCATATGAGAGCTACCCTTCATCACCTTCACAAGGAGCTGTGTTGCCACAGTTTTGAGGAAAGCCCCACTGAGTTTAGTTTGGTGTCTGCCTGGAGATGGGCTTTAGAACTTAATTTGCTACAGGATTCAGAGTGACCATCTGAGAGGGGTGATTTCAGCAAAGAGGTAGAGATCACATGGCTAACAAGACCACATTTAGCATGTGCAGAGAATGCTGGTGTGGCCAGAACAAATCTGACCCTAAGGAGTGTAGGAAAGATTTTATGTGAGTTGATCCAAACAAGATACAGTACATTTGTGCTTAACATTTTCATTTGTTACTACAGAGAGGTGGTGGCCTCTAGTGAACTCTGTATAGGATGATGGCAAAGCTGAGACCTTACAGTGGATGTCATTGCTACTATTGGTTTTTTAAAACCTACTGCACACTGGAGAGATGCTTGCTCAATTTTAAACTCAGTTGGGGATATTGCATAGACAAAGCTTTAGTGCCTTGGACTTTTTTTTGCTGAATTTTTTAAAGCCATTTTTAGAAGACTCTAAAGCCAATTCAGGTTGCTTGGCACATGACCCACAGCGGGACTTCACTGGCTTTAAAAGCAGGATTAGCTTGTCTCAGTCTGGGCTCTATGCCCATGTGTCAGATCACACGACAAGGCAAGCCCGCATCATAGGTCATGATGCAAATCTACAGCTGAGGGCTTTGGCTTCTGGAAGGCCTGGATGGGATTGGGAACTGCTGGGTCCAGCCCTCAGCTGCAGAGAGAGCAGCTGCAGCTGGTAAAGAGCTCTCCGGTGCAGCTGCCAAACAGACTACAGCACCCAGCATGGGAGCAGAGAGCAGGAGTGAGCCAAGGCTGAGGTGGCTGTAGTGGAAGCTCCTGACCTGGAAGTGCCACAGCAGAGGATGGTCAAAAGGGAATCAAAGAGTAAGTTTTACATGCAGTGCATGAGACTGGGCAGGTCTTAAATCAGTGATTCATTGTTAGGTGTTTTTGCTGCTTGTAAAAATAGTGGAAGCACCTTCTTCCAGAGAGAATTAGTTCATTGGTATTTATTTGCTTCTTTAGAAGTAAAAAGTGCTATATAAATGTGTTACCAGAATAGCAGGAGGAAGATTTACCTGTGACTCCTTGATTGCTGTGCATTCTTGTCACTGCCATTTCATAATGGTTCAGTATCACGGTTATTGATAGGATGGTCACTAAGCTCACTGAGTCATTCCCTTATTCCCTCACAACATTTCCAGCAGCTGCGAATCTTCTCTGCAAATGTTTTGAACCAGTAACACAAATAAAAAAAAGTGATGCTTGTAATTTAATCCACACAGATGATTAAGTATTACATATTCATGAACATGTTTATGTTCTCCCATGCTTCAACCTGCACAATTTTACCCATTTGGCATTAATTCTATACTTCTGTGTAATTGGATCCTTATAGAATATCTTTTTATATACTAAGCCAAGTTTTGTCTCTTTCATTTTATGATTATAAAAGAATCCTACACAGGCTGTAATTTTTCTTTGATTGCTAAATCTACTATTGAGCAATTCCGTTCCTGATGATTTCCTGGGAATGTGATAGAAAAGGAGAAGTTTCATTCAGATCTTCCAAAACAAGACGGAACATGCCCAGAGGTAAAGTGCATGCACAAGTAGACTTCAAAACAAGTTCTGTAACATATTTCAGGCATATTTCATATTCTATATGAGAATTGCAAATTTCTGGATAATCCTGGCTGGTTGTGCTTCAGTTGTGCAGGACTTTTGTAATGGAGATTCACTAGATCTGTCCCAGATCTGTATTTTACAGCAAATGGACCCAGAAATCCATTAAGATGGAAAGTTTGATTATCTAGACAGTTTGGAAATCTGGCATAGTTTGTTCAAAACACTACTAGAAATATGAATTTATTCATTTGACTATAAAATTTCACAAATAGAGTTGTAAGGTCAAAATTAGCACATGGCACCAGGTTACTCTTCAAGTACCTCCAAGCTGCAAATTAGAGTACACATACACCTAAATTTCCAGTGTCTCAGCTGCCGTCTGATCTTCAGATGTGCTGAGAATCCCCCAATGTCATTTAAGTTGATGATGACTGTAACCTAAAGTTCTGTGCAAGCAGTTTCAAAGTCTCCCTGACCATACAGTAAAACTCTGGTCTGGGCAATCATTAATAGTTTTAATCATTCTCACAATAACAGTAAAGTGGAGCTTTTGAGAGCTCAAGTCTAAAGTTTACACAACAGTCTCTTTTTTTTTTTGTCATTTTATATAAGTTTCTCGTCATTGTGATGATTATGATAAAAACCTTGAAAACACTGACTGAATGTACTTTACAAGCCCCAAACTCCCCAAGAATAATAAAAAAGGGAACATAGCCGAAGTGGTGTTATGTAAAGAGGAAGCTGTACAAATTTGTAAGGAAATCTCTGACTTAGCTGCACTCTGTAGGCTCATATCAGTGTCCAATGTCTTTCATATAGTGCATGTAAGCAAAAGCTATAGGTTAAGTGGGAAATAAGGCAGGCAGAATTGGAATAAAAAGCTATAGGACTATTTTGATGCTCATTCGCTGAAGCTATTCCCAGTTTACAGATGTGTTAACAAATTGCTTTTCTTGTATTCTATCCCCCAAATCCACTATCTATGTTTATAGATCTCTCTGGCCAACCACACTTGGGTAATGAAACTACCCAGCCAGAGAAGAAACAACTGCAACTTTCTGTGCTGTGGAAAACCAAAGGCGATTTCCACTGTTGGGAATACAACATTCTTCTGTTCTGAAACTCTTCACGTCCATTTTGTGGTGTCTGATATACACTGTCAATTTAATAAAAAAGACCCTGTTCATTACAGACCTCAGACTGCATATTCTAAAAACTTATCCTGGTTTTATGGCTTTTGTGCCGTGTTAAAGAGCAAAGTTTCAAATCTCACGTTCGTTGGTTTCTGCGCCTTGGGAAGTATTTCCTTAAAAGAGAGTAGAATATGCATATGGAATTGCAAAGAGGAAGAAGTAATAGACATAATGAACACACAGTGCACTTTTTGTCATATATATTGAAGAACTGGTTCTTTCTCCTCATATAATCACAAAATAATCTTGTGTATGGGAAAGACCTGGAAAAATTGTGTTGCAGTAACTGGTGTTACCACTGCTACGTTACTGATCATTTATTTGGCTTGTAGCAATGCCAAGAGCAAATCTTGTGCTCATGATTCCACTTGTATTTCTAAGTGGCATTGCAATCTCCAGTTTGGAGGCTGGTTCTCTGGAGAACACCATGCCCCTAATACCTCTACAGATGAACATTTGCCTCCAGTGCTTAACATTGTGTCTCCAGTGCCACCTGCATTTGTCAAGTACAATGCGCTTTGAAACCCTCCACAAGGAATAATTTTGTAAACCACTTAAAAATCACATTTGTGACCAGCAATACAACAGAAAGTAACAATGCTTGGTATCAACAAATAGCTCCTCTGGTGCATCATGACTAGCAACTTGTCAAAAAGTAGTTGTTTCTCCCTCAGTTGCAGTTCGTCTGCAAAGACCTATTAGTTTTGGTGGTTTTTTTCTGTCCAAAATACAAAGTTTAGAGATAAATATCAGTTGTTCTTCAGATAATAACATGTACTTGTGAGACCAGTTTATATTCTTGATCAATTTAAGAGTGAACAGTGTAAAAGAATGAGATAAATATGGATAAAGTTAGTCTGGATTGTGGGATTTACCTTCTGACATGTCTGGTAGAAGATGCAGAATCCCTTGTTCTGCACAAATCAGTAGACCAGCTGAGATTCCATGCACTGAGCTCACGTTCTGTTGTCCTTTGGGATTATTTCCTCATGGAGAGCAAGCACTCTGCTGACTTGGTTTAAACACCTACCCAGGGATTGGAGTAGAAAAAGCAGAGTAAGTAAAACTAAAGGAGCATCTGAGGACAAGGTAATGTATCTGTGCTTTAAAGGTAGTTTTGAGTCAGTCTCATCTGCTAAGGCTTACACATCTGGAAGTTAAGCTTTTAAGTCATAGTCATGCTCAGTTCCCTTTGCAGTTTGTGCATGAGTACAGGGTGGTTAAGCTCAGTATTGGACAGGCCTCTAAGCTAAGTCAAGTAAATTGCCATCCAGAGGTGCCTGCATCCCTCCCTGTCTATACTGGGAGGCCAGATGCCCACACACAGAGGCCTACACTATAAATGCCATCATGGATGTCTGAAAAGTTAGATGTCTAAATCTGAGCTGGTTGCTCTACTCTTTATAGTACGTGGAAAACTGAAGTTCAGGTGGTAAAGCCCAGGAGAGAAGCTGCAGATCAGCCAGACTAAGGAGACTGGTAGAAAATATACAAGGGTGGCACAGGGTCAAAACTGTAAACGTTTATGTTGCTGCTCCAGATCACGTAGGCTCCAGGGAGTGGGAGGTGAACTTCCAAGAGGCAGCTGAAATACAAGAGACAGACGCCTGGCAAAGATCATTGAGGTCTGGGCATTACTGAAGTAGAGTGATAAAATAAAATCAATAGCTTCTTGGATTACACAGTTGTAAAGAAACCAGGCAGGACAGGATCTGTCCTTGCTACAGCCAAACAATCTTAGATACTGAGGAGGATTGTTTGGGGCAAAGTTTTTTAACATAGGATCTTTATCTCTTGTAGTTGTGCAAGCATATAAAAAGACAGTGGAATAAACAAACAAATAAAAATAGAAATATAAACTTGCAGTTCATTTTGCTGCTAAAGCAACGCTATAAACTGAATGGTTATGGAGCATTACATTGGGTGATAGAAGTGTCATAACTCCACTGGGCCTCTTTACCTCCAGGCATCTAAAAGTTTGGCTTAAACCCTCTGTCTGTTTATCAAATACAAATATTTGTGTAACACACAAATCCCCATAAAGGCAATTTATTCCATTCCCATCTGTTATTTCTTTTAACAGAAAAATATTCTTGAAAAGAATTCCTGTCTGAAATTAAAGTACCTGAGAAAAGCAGATCAATAAACATATTTGCAGTTGTTGGAACACCTTTTAGGCCCTTCCCCTTTTTCTTCATTTGTTCATCCCCTATTTGTAAAGAAGCTCATTCTAAGAGTCTTTGCTGTAGACTGAGAGCAAAAGAGAAAAACAAGAGCAGGAAAATGGGCTATTACATTACTAATGAATAGACTCAAGGCTGATCTGTTGTTCATTTTATTTAAAAAGATCAGAGCAAAGAACAATTCTCAGCAGTGGCACTGCTCTGTCTGAGAGAACATGGGCCAGCATATTCAGCACTATGTTCTTCCATGGGTTATCAAGAAGCTGCAAAATTCAAATGAAACATAAGCAGTTTAAAAGCAAGGTAAATCCTTGGATTTCACAAGTGAGATACAGACAAGTATACACAAATGGAGTGGCATAATTTCTCCTTTATTAGCAGGACTATTTGCTTGTGTATCCACTCTAACAACTTCCAAGCAAATGACTTAGGATGTGAGAGACCAGAAGCATTGGCTCCGACATTGTTCATGCAGACTGTTGTCCCTCTAGTTCACAAATCTTGCCTTTGACAGTGATTGCTATCTGACCTTTGCATGAATATAAGAATCCCACAGCAGGTAAGTATGGAATAACCTGCTCTCCGTAGAAAATGGCTCATGACTAGAGTTTGGCTTCAGTTCTGACTCAAAATTTCATTCTCCTGTCCAACCTTTTCACATTTAATTTTGATAATAATTCTGTCATACCTTGTTCTGACTCTTCTTGGAGCATTTTCTTAAGGCCCTGCACAGGACAGATTTTATACTCTGCTTCTTCTTTTATAGTAGCACCCCCAGCAACAGGGAAGAAAAAGGGGTGAAGAAATCAAGAGAACACAGGCAATGGAGCCAAGATACACTGCCCAAAACCTTACACTTTGCTACAATGAATATTGACAGTTTTCTGCCCCTGCCTGTGAGATTAGGAGGAGATTTCCGTCTGTTGGCTGCTTGTCCAGGTCTCCAAAGTTTGAGAAGAAAACCATGTCCTTTCTTTTGTTTATTTTGAAAATACACTAAAAATTGTTACAATTATCACCTAAAATACTAATACATAACAGATACTAACTTTTGCAGAATACATTCTACTACTAAATAATATGTGCAATAATCATTCCTTGCCTGTAGCAGCTGGATCTCAGCTTCACTGGGTCATTTGCAATTTAGTGCCAAGACAAGACTTCCTACCTCACTCCAGGTGATACTGCTCTGTTTACCTACCCGGTACAGCAAACACTCTCAGGGGTTGCCAGCAGTGAACGCTCAGTAACAGTGAAGCAGCACATCAGGGTTTGTCTCAGTATCCAGACTGCTACACCTAACAATTAGCATTGTTTCTAGTTTAATACAAAGTGATGTTTAGGAAGGAGCTCAGGCTGCAGTACTGAATGAGCCATTGCAAAGCAGTTTCGCATTTGCAACTGGTTTTCTGGGGATGAAGGAGTTTCTCTTGACCAACAAACTGTTTGCCTCCTCTCATATCCAGTTAGACAGTAAGTTGAATACAATACCAGAAACAGTCAGCTGGAGTTACTCATCACTATCTACCTGCACAGGAGTCAGTCATGCAGGCATAACATGTGTAGTCCAATTCTTTTCTATGAGTGGCCAGTTACTATAAAAGTTCTCTTTCTGCAAAAGGAAAGAGGAATCATGACTTTCAAAACTTTTATCTTTATTCATCTGTATAGAAATTAAGTGGTTAATTAAAACCACCATGACCTAAAAACATGTTAAAACCCACCATTTGGTGTGATGGTGGATTTAGCATCTGACAGTCACTGGCACACTTAGGAGATGATTATATCTCTGTAGTTACTATGAACTGCCTGCAGCTTTTTCTTTCCTTTGCTGAATGAAATACTAGTGTAAACTATCATCAAGATAGTTTACATGCCATCTGTTTTTGCTTTTTTTTTCATCTTTCTGTGATTGTATACATATCTATTTTAAATAGATTTATATATACTCTATAAACAATTAAATGAATCCTGTGTGAAACAGAACTTCTGAATATCTTACTGGAATAGTGCAAGTATTCTGAAATTTAAATAAATAGTAATTAAAAATTCATTGCTATTTTCAGAATGAATTAATTCTGCGGTTAAATCTGCACAGCAGCTATTCAATGGGAAAGTTCTAAATGTGGATTCTAATCTGAGTATTGGTAATTTTTTTAATTTGGGGGAATTATGCATATGACCCTGTTCAGAAAAGAGTTTGTTTACTGGTTTAGAGGACTCTCAAGCCTCCAGACAATGAGGATATAAATAATTTTACAGTAAGAGGTAGGATTTTTTTGGCAGTTCACACCTGTTTATTTCCTTCTTGAAAAATATCTATGTGATAGAATCAGTTAATTGATTGGCATCCTAATTTATATTCCTAGAACTCATCATGCGATTTTTAAAATGTAATTTTCAAAAATGGTTTGAGACTGTGAAATTTTACAAGTATGAAGAGGACCCATCACATTCTCATGGTATATAATGATATTTGCTTTTGTATAACAAGGCAGCCTCAAAGAGCAACTGGTCTTGGTGCCCTGAGATGGAGGACCATGACTGTGAGAATGATCAGCTCCCAGCTGACCCTGAAATTGTGCAGGATCTGCTGCTACAGCTGATCTCTATGTATCTATGGGGCTTGATGGGATTCATCCAAGAATCCTCAAAGAGTTGTCTGGTGTCATTGCAAAATCTCTCTTGATGATTTTCAAGTGGTCTTGGGAATCTGGAGAGGTCCCAGCTGACCAGAAGCTGGTGGATGTTGTCTCAGTTTTCAAGAAGGGCAAGAAGGAGGACCCTGGAAACTACAGGCCTGTCAGTCTCATTTCAGCCTGACAGAGTTCAAGAAGTATTTGGGATGATACTCTCAGGCACATGGTGTGACTCTTGGGGATGGTCCTGTGCAGGGCCTGGTCCTTGTGGGGCCCTTCTGACTCAGCATATTCTGTGGTTCTGTAATTACCAAGACATTAGTAAACAGAGATTGAGAATCTTGTACTGAGGACTTCAACACAATCTATATAACCTGTCATGGTTACTTCTAGAAAAAGAGGGAACCAGCAAGTAGCAACAATGGACTGGAGGAAGCCTCCAAAAAGCAGCCATGGGCCCATCAAAAGTAAGGGAGAGGGCACAGCCAGGCTGAGTATGCTAACAGGGTAGTGTGGGTGGAAGACTCCTAGAGCAGAAAGAGAGAGAGAGTAAGAGAAAACAAGTGACTGATGAAGAGGAAAAACAAAAACAGAGAAATCTGTAATGTCAAACCGCCTGAAATTGCCCAGTGAGAAGTAACAAAGCCCTTGTTCATAACCTCTTTCACTGTATGTGTAAACACGCTGAACAAGGACTTGGGCTGACTTTTTGATGGTATTTAACTCTTATCTCCTGTGACTAATGAGCTTTGCTTAATAGAGGTAAACAGGATCAAGGGGCAGCATGGATAATGGTGATGGCAACGTTCAGTAAAGCAAAAGGAAACTGCGGCTTCAGATGCAGTGAAACACTACCAAGATGGGGTCGCTATAGGTCATCTCATCAATTTTATGCCACAAAGTGGTGGATTTCTCCAAGGTCCTAACCCTGCTTGTTGTAATGCTTTGAGACCTTTATCCTTCTTCCATGCTTCAAAGGAGAGGCAATGGTACAATATCCTTGGCATGACACACCACCCCAGTGCTCAGACAAAGTATGTTCAAGTACCCCCTGATGTCAGTCTCAGCTTTACACTGATGTGGGAGACCCTCTGTCCAGTGGAAATTCCCAAAGACAATTTTGGACCACCTAGTCCTTTTTTTGAGAGAGATATAATAGAAAACAGCTAAGTTGGCCCAATAAATGTAAGCTGCATATACTGCTTTTCTCTGACATGCCCTACCCTCTTTTGGAATATTTCTCTTCTTTCATACATTCCCCTTGGTACATTTTAATGTAGTTCACTGGAATGGTTCAGGCCTCTCACCTCATCATGTTATTAATACGATAACTTTTTTGAACTCAAAGGATGTACTGATCTTTACTCTTTTTCAAGTAAAATACAAATATTGGAGAACAAAGGGCAAAGCTTTCTATCATGTTTAGTGTAAGAAAACTCCAGGACTCGTTTGAAGAAATGTTGTGCATCCATATATTATAAACATGGGGGGAATTACAGTAAACACCTACTTTTGGCTCTTCTAAGTCAAAAGAAGAGCTACGAGGTTGTCGAAGCTAGGACTGCACCTAATTATTACACGAAACAGATTCCATCTTTTAGAAAATTAACCTTTACAAGGTTGTTACAGCTGTTAATTATTTTCATTGCTAAGCTTTTCTACATACTCTGGCTCTGTCTAGTTTCATCATCCAAAGTTGCCATACATCGAATACATTGATAGGTGTAACTGTACAGTATAATTTTATTGTGTGCTGAAAATGCTCTTTTATAAATCAAGTTCTTAGAGTCTGTGTTTACGTTAAACTCACAAACATCCAGTTAATAAAAAGAATAAATTTATCTTTGGAGTATCTTACTAACAAGCATATTTCCCAACCCTTAATAACTCTCACAGCATTTTTTTGAGCTACTTGCAATTTATCTTAGATTGAGCACATTGTAGCTGGATACAATATATAAAAGCATTTACCCTGAAAGACAGAAATCATGTAACTTCACATATTGTTTTTAATAACCCCACATTTATAATTCCAAAGAACATACGATCCCTTTCAGGCATAGTGTTCCAGAGGGAGCTTATTTCAGTGATTGTCTGCCATGGTCCTCAGCTTTGTTTAAACCACACAATGTGCCTGTCTGCTTCCTGAATGGTAAAAATATGGAGTAATTTACATGAGCAAGATGAGTAGCAGAACAGACCTTGATGCTGTGTAAGGACTGCTCAGCAATAACTAAAACATCTCTGTGTTATTAACACTGTTTTCAGAACAAATCCCAAACACAGCCCCATACCAGCTACTGTCAAGAGCTTTAACTCTGTCGCTACCAAAGCCAGTAGAATCCTAGGTCAAAGATTATCTTGAAACCATTTATAAGTGTTTATCAATATAATAATGCATGTGAGGTTACAAAGCTATACAAGGAGGGAAATGCTGATGGTCAGAAAAATCATCTCTTTGTATTTGATCTCCTACAACTTCCCAAGATGGCAGAGTGACTTTTTACACAGGCAGATCAGATCGTGACAGGACAAGGGGGAGTGGTTTTAAACTCAAAGAGGAGAGATTTAGATTAGCTGCTAGGAAGAAGTTCTTTACTCAGAGGGTGGTTGGGCTCTGGAACAGGTTGCCCAGAGAAGTTGTGGATGCCCCATCCCTGGAAGTCTTCAAGGTCAGGTTATAGATGGGGCCTTCAGCTACTTGGTCTAGTGAATATCTCTGCCCATGGCAGTGGGGTTGGAATGAAATCATCTTTAAGGTTCCTTCAACCGGAACCATTCTATGATTCTGTGATTTTAAGATTACTGTTAAGTTCTTATTTTATTCCCAAATTACAATATCTTACTCATTTTTCCTCTATTTCAATAAATACTGTTTATTTAACCTCCTAATCTTGTTTTATGTTCATATTTTAGACTGTAAAATATGCTCAAACCATAACAAGATAGAATTTTGAATTTTAGCACATGAGCAATATATTTCAGGGCTCCTTTTTGAGTGAGCAACATGCCTCATCCTCTGTGGATTCCTCCACCTGCCAGCACACAAATAATTGTAGGGTCAGCCACTAGCTGAGCTGGCAGTATCAGAAGAGCCACTTGTTTTTCAGAAACATGAGGCAAACCAGAATTAGCTTGTCCATGCCCCTCTGGGGCTATTTATCTTCAAGTTTCCTAGAAATGTTGACTGGCATAGGTCAAAATAAGTCCTTAATATAAAAATACAGAACTTAACTGGTAAAACACAAACTGCAAATTTGCAATTTATGGTATCAAACAATTATCAACCTTTAAATCTTTCTCTCATTTTACCTATCCATACTTATCTCTACACTGGGCAGAGAAATCACATTACTCCCTTAACAGAAAGTTCCTCATAAATAATATTCTACTGCTCCACCACATAAGAATATGGTTATTAAATGTGCACCCAATATTTATATGGAATGATGGCTGCAAAGTATTTCCTGCTAATCTCCACAAAAAAAAAGACTTGTCTCTCAGTTCTGCAGTCCCTAGAAGGCCTTGTATAAATTCTCTTAAAGATGGTTGGCGTTTTTCTGCTGATTTCTACATAAACTTTCTTCCAGCTTTTAGGGCTGACCATTGCCAAATTTTCTGTGTAATATTTTTAAAACTTTCCTCCTAGTCCTGTCAGTTGGCTTATAAACCAGCTTTATTAGGTTAGTCACTCATAAAATAAATCATATTAGGAGAAAATCAAACTATCAGCAAAACCCCTAAAAAAATGAAGGGAAACTTCTGCCTTTTTCAGAACACTGTGAGAAATATGTATTTCAGCAGGTTTTCAAGCTCTGCTGGAGTGTCAGGGACTAATGAAAGTTACTCCACATCACCTGCTGAACAGACTTAAATAGACAGTCTGATTAATTAAAGTGTCGGTTTAGCCAATGGCTTCAATTTCACTTTTTCACAAAATAAACGTTCCAACAAAGAATTATGGGAAAAACTATTAAGTTGTACAGTTTATTTCCTGTCCTTGCAGAACAGCCCCTCCAATGACATTTTTATTCCAATTTGTTCGATGCAGTTTAAAGGCTTGGAAAACCATAAGCCACAACTGTTGCCTACAGAAGGATTTACAGTCTGATAAATCCTGATCTCTATCTTGACAACCAAGTAATGACTTTCATTTTCATAATAGTATTGTATTATGCCTACTTAAATAATGTCCTCACGCCTCTCTATACAGTTAATACTATTTACATCAAATGCCTAAAAGCTAAATTAGAAATTTCCTGTTTGTTGTCTTTTATTGTCTGAAAATACCTGCAATGTTTTGAGTGCCGTGAAAACACCCCAAGAATAATCCAAATACAATCATGTTTGCAATAGCTGTACAGTGTGGCTGGCATGGCCTGTGGTGGTGGGAGAGAGAGGAAGTCTCCTTTCTGTATGTGTTCCTTCTTTGCTCTGTCTTTGCAGTCTGGTGCAATCCAGGTGTGTGAATGTAAAATCAAATATAATATATAATACAAACAAGAAGAAATATGTCAAATTGAAGTATCAAAGGTTTGACCTCTGTAACGTTTGCTTTTTCCCTATTTTTCAGGTGTGTTTTTTCAGGTGTTTGGTAGTCCCATTGCATGTCCTGCCTTTCTGCATGGAAGCATCCATTTTTATTGGAAAAGAAATCTGATAACCAAAATTTTAATAGCATCTTTGACCAGCCCTATGAACTCTTTTGTTACAGATCTCTGGGATTAAAAACTATTACTTAATTCCACATTTGCCCTGAAGAGTAGCAGAAGATACCACTTTTCCAATAAAGCACTGGGGAAGATAAGCACAGTTCTGAGCACCATCAAAGGCTTAGTGACTGTATCAGGAGCATCCACTGGAAGAAAGAGAGACAGAACTGTCCAAAATCTCTCCTCTCAGAGGCAGGCTCTACTATGGGCATGGCAAAAATGCACTTAACTGAACAGAGTAGCCAACACCCACCTACCTCTACTATTTCACTAGCAGGGTGAGAATTTTAACATAGATCCAGGCCCTTAAGAGTTTTTCTGTATTTCTGCACTCACTTTTTATGCTCCCTCTCTAGAGTACACATCATCATCATCATGGCTTGGCTTTGCGAACAAAGATTTGGGAAGGGCTCTCCCCACGTGAGTGTGCCCTTCCAGCCTGCGCAGGGGATTTTTTAGGTGAGGCACAGCGTGCGCAGAACTGGCCCCACCATTTAACTCCTAAGGTTCGTCTGCCACAGCCGAGTGAATTTGGACGGTGCCAGTGAAGTCCTCAGGACTAGACCCTACAGCCCCTGGTATTCCCAGGAGGTCTCCCATCCAAGGACTAAGCGGGGCTGACCCTTCTTAGCTTCCAAGATCTGACGGGATCAGATCAGGGAAGCATTTAAATGCCTTCAGAGTACACATACTGTATGTAAATATCCATAATATTTAAATCATAGTTTACATAGGGCATCTCTGTTTATCACAGGATCTTTGCCTTTATACTATACATTAACTGCAGAAGTCGAACTGGAGAGAAAATGCTGCCTTTTGTGTGAAGTTAAAATGTCCTGTTTGCCTCTCTCCAAGAAGGCAGCAGCCCCACCCTGGCCAGAGAAACCAGGGGGGTACCATCCCAGGAGTGCTGCCTTCGGCATTTAAGAGCTGGAGATACAGCAGTGCCTTCTGAGAGCCTCCAGAAGTCACTTTCCTTAGTATTAAATGAACTAAGTGTACAATATGGGAGTCCCTTGTGGTTATTTAGATTCTTAGCAGTCTAATTGCAAAACCTAATACGATTTGAATGCAGTGTTTTGACAAAACAGCAAAGGACTGTGGATGAAACCTCATGGATGGTACATATACCAGTGAAGCCAAACAAGGTTTAAAACCAAACCTTGGGTTTTAAAGCATCCTCCATTCCTTCAAGACATAGAACTGTGTCATGAATGTGTTTATTTTTTTTTTAAAAGAAATGTTCTGGGTGGGTCTAGCACAATACCTGCAATTAACTAAAAAGAACACAAAGGCAATGTGCTTGTAAAGCACATACGCCTAAAACTGGCTGATGCAACACTGCAATACGCTGAGGCAAGGGCCTGGAGAAGGGGGCAGGCGAGCTGGAGCTGGAGCTGGATCCTGGCGCTCCGCACCAGCCCCGCGGGCTCGCAGGTACCGAGGCCAGAGATGAAAAAGCTGTAGGGCTCGGGAGGGCGCCGGTCCGGGCCGGGGCTCTGAGGGCAGCGACTCCCCGCCCATCTCCACGCTTGGCTTCCCTCCGCTCCGCTCCGCCTGCGCGGCCCCATCCGCCCCCGGCCCCGCCCCGGCCCCGGGCCGGCCCCGCTCCCGTTCCGCCNCCTGCCTGGGCTCGCTGCGGGGCCCGCGGTGCTGCTGCCGCCGCCGCCTGGGCAGCCTGCGCGGCGCCGCCGAGGGGCTGCTCCTCCCGCGGGGGTCGCGGGCGCTCGGCACGCACCCCAAGAAGGAGCCGATGGAGGCGCTGAACACGGCACAGGGGGCCCGCGACTTCATCTACAGCCTGCACTCCACGGAGCGGAGCTGCCTGCTGCGGGAGCTGCACCGCTTCGAGTCCATCGCCATCGCCCAAGGTAAGCCGCGACCCGCCCCGAGCCCGGCGCGGGATGGGAGGGCCGGGCCGGAGCGGGGATGAGCCCCAAAGTTTGGGCATCCTCCCGTCCTCGCCCCAGCGACTCCTTCGGGCGAGTAGGAAACTCCAGGAGGACAAGGCGCTGAGAGGCGCACGCCCATGTGTGTCAGACTAATCGTGTATAAATGAGGCACACGACCTGAAATGTGATTTCCAGAAGCATCCGCAGCACCTTCAGAACTTTGTTGGACCCAGCGTGCCAAATCCTCGCTGTGTCTGTCATCTCCCCAGATGTTTCGGAGAGGCGCAGCTGGGCATTTTTCGGAATGGGAGGAGGAAAGTGTGTCTCATAAAACCCTCCTGACACCAGGGCAGCCGTAAATTGATTTCAGACCTCTTAAGGGGAGCTGAGTTGCTGCCGCTCGGGGAGCTCATTCAAGAGTTACGCTCCCCGCACGGAGAGCGGCCGGCGCTGCTTCGGGGAAGTGTTGGGTGTGCGGGAAGGTGTGTGTGTGCTGGGCAGGTTTACAGAGGTGCCTCCGAATACAGTGCTGTGCAACGCCAACTCAAGTATTCACAGTGATTTGTTTCTCCCTCTGATCCAGCCGTTCTTGCCAACTTGACGCTGTTCCTTGAACAAATCAAAACGTGACAAAACCAAATCCTCTTAATTACAACCTTCTTACTTCTATTTCTGATCCTTAGCTGTAATTTACAATCCCTTTTGCAGCGAAGATGATAGCGAGTGCTTAAGAGATCAGTTTGCATTTGATCTAGGCCTGTTTGTGACTTTGATAGTGGCGTGCCCTTGGAAAGGGCATTTCTGTGCCTGGTGTCTCTTCTGTAGATGTCTGAAAGAAGTCTTGGGTGGGCAGAGAACAGGTCCATGGGTCAGCTGTAGAAATGCTGCTTTTGTGAAGGGACAGAACCTTTTTGGTTTTGTTATAGCACACTTGAATACAAACGCTACTGTTTCTAATCAGAGCGAGAGTAGTTCACTTAAAGGGTTCATTCTGGGAGCAGTTCTTCAGTTTTGCAGTGAGTGAGTCAGTTGTGTTTGTTTTCCAACATGGAGCATAGTATGCTTTGAGCTGTAAGTTAACACTAACTTTTGAATACTAACAACTAATACTCTTCCCAGGTATGTCCTTCGCAGCTTCTGAAGGGTTCTTGCTGTCAGGTTTTTGTGTGAGTTCCAGTCTCATCAGTTATTGTTCCGGGGAGGAAGCTGTGTAGTCAGAGGCTTGTGTGGTGGATATCAAAATGAGACTTTAAAATGTATTTCAGCATAAGGCCTCAAGGTTTACACAGAGATAAATCAACAGATGGTCCAATTTAATACTGTGTTGCTCAAATGCTGTTACTTATAATCTCTTTCTATAAAATACTGTGACTTCGTGATGAGTTAGGATTTAGAAGCAATGTAACAAAAGCATTCTTTTGAGTTTAGAGACTTTACTGCATGGAATTTTATTAATAAACTGCAAATTTATTCCACTAGTGGAAATTGCAATTCACTTGTAGCTGAAACTGTAAGCACTAATCTTGCTGGTGAGATTGTTTCAGCAAAATCTCAGTTGTGGGCTCCATAATCTCACAGCTAAAGGCTACACAAAGTGTTGTAATGCCATCGGTGACCCTTAGCCCTTGGAGTCAGATTCTTGATCTGCCCCACTAGAAGCTTGGTAAGGCTTTCTTGTAGATAACATTTTCCTTTAGCCAGCTCCATTCATGTTTTTGTGTGGTTCATTTTAACCAGACTGCAGCATGATTATGGCTGTCAGCTTTTAACTCTAAAAAAATTCTGGGTTTTCTTCTGTTGTGGAAAAAGAAAAATCACAACTGAGAAGGGCTTCTAGTAAGTCTGTTGAATAGAAATTGGAGAAAAAACTTACCTTGAAACTATTGCCCATAGCTGTTTTCTGTAGAGGATTGATATTGACAGAATTCAGATTTTATGTTAAGAAAGGCAGTGAACGTAGAGCCAGGCTTTTGAGGGTTACCAGATATGTGTTGTCACTCTCAACAATAAAGAGTGCCAGAAGAAGAGAAAGTGGATAGAAGGGCTGTGATGGAAGGAAAAATGGAGAATTTATGAGCTAGATGTTCCTGCTCTGTAGTAAAATGTTTTATTATGTTTAGATAATATTTTATGTGATTGCTCTTCCCTGTTGCTGAAATGGTGACTGTATAAACATAGTCTGAATAGGTGCACAGGTTGTGAATGTGAGTGGCAGACAAGGGGAGCAGTATTTGTGCCTTGCTTTCCAAGTGTCTTCTCAGATCGGCTCGTGTCACTTTTGATTTGTACAACTCAAGACAAAATGTTTTCAGAGGTGATGGGTTTCTTATCAATCTTCTCATTCAGTGGCAGCATGCTGTAGCTTCCAGTAGCTGATTCTTTAACTGAGGTTGCTAGTTGTACTTTTGTGTTGATTTCCAATGAAAGAGATCCAAACGCAGCCTTCAAATTCTCTTGTCTTCCTACTGAGTAAATTCTCATGTCCTGTTTGAGTCTGAAAAATCAGTTTCTCCTTGATCGTGAAATGCCTTTGCAGTTTAGGCACTGTGCTTAAGCTTGATTTGTGCCTGTGATCTTTTCATAATTCTTTATGGAAAGGGAGGTCTTAGTCGTACCATCATAACACAGTCCTTACTGGGTTAAGTTTTGACCTTCTTCCTTCACTACCTCTTCTGTGCCCTAACAGACCCCATATCAGCTAGGGGAAGCTGTCAGCAATATGGGGAGACCTGGGCACATCAAGAACCAAATGGGGCAAGTTCCTCAGCCCATTCCCAGGCCTACCACCAGAAGGATGCAGTTCCATCAACTAATTGCCCTAGCGCGAAATATGACAGGACACACTATCTGTGGCCTCCGCTAATGGCAGAGGCTGCGGGGAAACCCATCCCCTGCTGCGGCTGCTACGCTCAAGGACAGTCCTCAGGTAGGTGAGTCGTAGCTGTTACCTGTAAGTTAGGTGAGTCTGAAGCATTTTTGAAACCTAAAACGTCTGTTTGTGCTTTAGTCACAAAAACTGTAGGTGGGGAGAGTTCTGTGAATGTGTTCCTGTCTCACCTGGATGTTTACACAACTTCCAGATGCTGAACACTAGCAGTCGGTTAAACAGTGTGGCTTATTAATAAACACTGGGATTCTGCTGTTTATTTTAGTGCATCAGTAGAAGGAGCTCTCTCTGTGAGGACGTGATGGCTGAGAGGCTGAGTTAAATTAACAGATACGTTTTGCACAGAAGATGGGGAGAAGACTATGAAACTGAATCTTGATAGAATAGTTCTCAGAAAATGTTTTGAAAATTGTCGTGATTTAGACTATGATCTATATGTATGGAGTTTTTTCAGCCCTTCCAGTCTTAGAGAGGTGAATAAGGTGTCTCATTTTCCCAGGAAGAGATTTGAAACAAAGTTTTAAAATTCTAGCTTGTGTTTCTTGTAAGCATGTCAGCCATACCCAGTCACACTCGATGGAGATGATACATATGGACTTGCATACAAGTAATTTGTGTATTTCTGTTTCATAGTTACAGGAATTCTGAAGCAGCAAATAGACCAGTTCATTTTCAATGTAATACTACTGCCTTCCTGTTTGTAGAAGTGGTGCCTCATAATCAAGGCTTAGTTTTGTTAACAACAGTCAGTCAAATCTTACAGGCACTATGGAAAATGAATTCATGCCTCTGACCTTCTATAGCAATATTCCATTGACAGGAGTAGTATTAGGAAGAAGATGCAACTTCTCTGTTAAGGGGCTTTTATTCGGGTTTTCTACCTTTAGTTTCCAGTTTATCGTATGAGATGATTCATGGAAGCTGCACTTACAAGCAGTGCAGTAAGCATGATAACAAGGAGGAAAAAACTAAAGGGTTTGACTTGTTTAGGTAAGAAATACTAAACTTGGCATGTCTGATGCATCTTTTTTGCTTCTTAGGATGTGTTGGTCTTATCTGTGTGGTGTTACAATATTCTTGATCCCAGATGTAACCAAGTTTCATTAATAATACTAACATGGTGATATCTAGGACATGTAAGAAATCTCAGGTCTTTGTTGCAACGATGGGAAAGCATTTCCTGTCTTTGTGTACATATACTATATATATGTGTGTATACAATACATAAAATAGATATTTTTAATATGTAATATATGTACATTGAACACAATTCCATGAAAGCACAGAGTTGTATTTTATATTTTAAATGGAAGACTTGTGATGGGATCACTAAATAAAAAGTCTTTTGAAGTGGAATTCCTTGTTTCTCTGTGAGTTGAGGTTGTGTGCTAACTGCAAAACATGCAAAAAAACCACAGCAGTGCAGTCTTGACAGCTGGTTTTGTTTAATTTGCAGGTCTTGGACAATGCAGTCTCTAGCTAAATTCTCTTTGAAGGCACTGTGGTGTGTCATACCATATGTAATATTCTGACATACATAAATAATCTGACCAAATTAGCACATTCTGATAGAAAACTTCAAGTTACTGCATCTTGTTCTTGTTAAAAAAAAATTAGTGTGCAGGTAAAAGGCTTCACCTCCATGCATTGAGTTGAGCTGGCAGCTGGGGCAGAGCCTCTGAGGGAATTAGCAAGATTTTAGCCATTGTTGGGTAAAATTTTACTCTGGTGACAGAAGAAATCTCTCTGTCTTATGATGTGGTGTTAAATTCACCAGCTCTTCAGTTTAGTGGAATAGCTGAGGGAGTGTTTTAGCCCAGGTGCCTCTGCTTCCACAGCTTTACAAAGAAAAGTTAATTCAAAAGACTGCAAATGTTATCAAAGACTAATGAATTTCAGTCAAGTTTTTAAAAACTCCAAACATAATCTCCTGTGAAAAAGATTCCCTTTGTTCCATGAATCAGATGCTTCTTCCTAATGGAACCAAACTAGTTCATCTGCCGTGGTGGTTTAGAACCACTCAGGTTTTTAGTACCTCTTTTTGTTAGAACTGAATCTGTGTTAACGCAACAAAGCCTGATTCAATCCTTCTGGTAGTACTTGTCATGTTTAAAGAGTGATTTCACAGTGCAAATGTGAAGTTTCTTGTGAGGATTGTTCAGCCTGCTGAGCTGGGAGAAGAGGAATTGATCTGCTTGAGTGCTTTGACAGGTCCCATGGCACCTGGTGGGGACAGTTCTCTCTCCCTCTCTCCTTTACAGACCCAACATATGCAGGTGAGCTCCATGCTATGGGGAGGAAGATCATCCACCTCTCTCTCCATTCCTTTGACCTAGGTCAAGAAACATTTTTAACTGTAGTGTTTGATTGCTATTCTAGGGAAAGATCTTCTGGCAGACTGCTGGCAATCGTCTAATTCACAAGTTTGAAGTGCCCTGTCAAGCTGGTAAATGACAAGCTTTTGCCAGCCTGCCTGTGTGAGTCCCTTTGTGTTCTTAGGCCATCGCACAGAGCGTACACCAGGACTATGGCTAATCTCACTGCTGAGTCAAAAATACCTGGTGGTGAAAGGAATGTCACATTTCAGATGGAGAGATGTGCTTTTTTGCTTTTTAAACTTTTTTTTAATATACGCTCCCCCTCTCCCCCCAGTCAGGGAGCCCTCGCATGAAGGCAGAGTGCAGGAAGAAAAGTGGTACACTGGGAGTGCTGATCATTTTCACTAACATGCGAGTCTCATGAATCACAGAATCATAGAATATCCTGAGTTTAAATGGACTCATCGGGTTAATCGAGTCCAACTCCTGGCCCTGTGCAGGTCACCCCCAAGAGTCATACCGTGCACCTAAGAGTGCTGTCCAAATGCTTCTTGAACTCTGTCAGGTTTGCTGCCATGACCATTTCCTGGGGAGCCTGTTTCAATTCCCAACCACCCTCTCGGTGAAGAACTTCTTTTAATATCTAACCTAAATCTCCTCTGACACAGCGTCAGT
Source organism: Sakesphorus luctuosus (assembly GCA_013396695.1). NCBI lineage: Eukaryota > Metazoa > Chordata > Aves > Passeriformes > Thamnophilidae > Sakesphorus > Sakesphorus luctuosus. The sequence continues at coordinate 750,168 of VWZD01005629.1, forward strand.
CCATCCCCTTGGGTTCTGTCACTGGTCACCACAGAGAAGAGATCAGTGCCTGCTCCTCCCCTTTGCCTGACGAGGAAGTTGTAACTGCATTGAGGTCTCTCCTCAGTGTCCTCCAGGCTGAAGAAGTTTGGGTTGTTCAGCCTGGAAGAAAGAAAGCTCTGGGGATGTCTTAGAGCATATTCCAATACATAAAGGGGGTTTACAAGTGTGCTGGAGATGCACTTTTCACAAGGAGGTTCAGTGATAGGAGAAGGGTGAATGGCTTTAAACTGAAAGAGAGTAGGTTTAGATAATATAACAGGAAGAAATTCTCTACTGTGAGGGTGGTGGGACACTGCACAGATTGCCCAGAGAAGCTGTGAGTGCCCCTTTCCTGGAAGTGTTCAAGGCCGTGTTGGATGGGGCTTTAAGCAACCTGGTCTAATGGAATATGTCCCATGGGGTTGGAAGTAGATGATCACTGAGATCCCTTTGAACCCAAACTATCATATAATTTAGGGGCTGAGGTTTAATGTCATAAACAAGAAAATTGATGCTTGGTCACTCATGGTAAAACTGTTCTGAAATTTCTCTCTGCAAACATCAGATATAACTGTCTATCTCTGGACCACCTGCAGAAAGGTATCGTTTTCTGAAGTTCATGCTGGTTTTGCTATTGTGGTTTGGTTTGCTTCCATATTCTGAAATTTTACTTGCTCATGTAACAAAGCAGATTGTAGTCTGAGTTCTCTGTCTATATGCAGAAACTTTGCCATGTGTTTTTGCAGAGGAAAGCCCGCAAACTTTCAAGTGGAATTGTTGTAAAACCTAGAGAAATCCAGTCTTAATATTTTAAGAGATCTTTCCTTGCTAGCCGATACTTGAGTATTGATTGGAAGATTTTAATAATGACTTATTGCTGTTTTGCTTTTGAAAACTTGTTATAGCGTGCAGGTATCCTAAACCACTGGTACCACTTGAGAAGCCAGCAGAGGAGGTAGTGTCACCAGAGACCACCAGTGATTTTGGTACAGTAAAAAATCCCAAGCAGAAGAGTGTGTTTGCTGAGACATGTGTTGCATAAGGCCAGCAGGCTGCTGGTGTGACAGGCTGCTCGCTTGCTTGTTTTGATGCAGCTGGCATGTAGTGCTGCAAGAAACAAAAGTACAGTTTCTGTTCATATTCATATAAAGCCGTCAGTCTCAAGGATTTTGGTGATCCACATCTTCAGGGTCTTACTCTTAATGTGACCAAAGTGTTTCAAGTTCGGGTCTTGTGGCAGCTCCTGAGCTATACCATAGTTTCTATTTAATATTGGATCAGAGATTTCCGATTGTGAAACAGCTTCATTTATTTGAAGAAACTTGCTGTCAGCTGCCTTATGCTTTTTCCTTGGAAAGTGATGTGCACTAAATTACCTGGTCCAAATATAATGCAGAAAGAGTATTATAGTTAAAAAAGGTTATTATTTAGTTAGCTGCCTTTGCCCTTCCCTGCAAAATGTCAAATAAGATTGCTCCAATTAAAATTTGTTTTGTCTTTTGCATGTGTTTAAGCACGTGATGATTACAAAACGGCGTCATATACAAATATCTTGTATATCATGAATCAGAAAAACAATAGCTGAATCTTGAACCATTGTTTTTCCTCTGTGTCTAGTGTAAAATAATACATTTTATAGCTAAAAGGAAAATATGTCTCCCAGTAACTATCTTGTCTGGTACGAGGGGTGCTTTTGACTTAGGTCTTTTTAGGAAATACCACTTAAAATGCAGCTTTTACTTACAAGGCAACTTAAACCTTTCAGAGTGATAGATTCAAAACATTCAGATCTTCCTGTAACAGGCATGAATGAAATGAATCATGTTTATTCTGTGAACACAGAGGTACTGTTCCAGTGTGTAACCTAAATTAAAAGAAAATGAAGTCTACCCATTTCTCTAAGAAAGAAATTATTTAAAGCTGATTCATTCAACTGACAACTCATAGTTTTAGTCAGTCTTCTTTATTATTTAATCAATCCAAATATGGAACTACAGAGGCAGCTGCTGTCTGGGAGAAAATCTTTTCTAAAAACAAGAAGTAAATGGAAAAAGAACATAAGTATATAATGCAAGCAGAGTACATAAGAAAGCTGTCTTGGGTAGCTCTGGTGTTGTTTATTATTTTACAAGAACGGCTCCTATTGGGGACAGCTGGACAGGAGTGTGTGAGCTGCCTTGTGCCTCCTTCCTTTCTTTATCCTTAAATTAGCACGGTGTTATTTTAAAAACCTGAAAGCATGTGTTCTGTTTCTGTTTGGCTGCTATGTGCGAGAACTTCCTTTAACATTGAATGAGCCCGTTGGAATTTTTGAGATGTAACTAACCCATGCCCGAAACAAATGCTTCCTCTTGGGGAAGCATTTTAAATCAAAGCCCACAAAATACTGTTTTCAACCCAGCAGAGTGCATATTTCATGCAAAACTATGCACAGCTGGTTTTTTCCAGTGTTCGTTTACTTTGGATTCTTAGATATATTCTTAGGTATGTTAATTGTAATGAAACATCTACCCTGTCAGCCATGGTACATACTAATATTTGCTACGTGGTTTTTGCTGCATCAGTTGCCAGTTTCCATGTGTATGTGATGGGCTCATCATGTTCATTCCTTTTGGGGTATTTTTTCAGTTTTTATTAAATTTTATTTTGACAAACTGAGGTACTTTTGGTAAATTCCAACAGGTCTTTTTTTTTTTAACTCACATGTTTTTCTGTAGATAGTAAAAAGAACAGATATGAACATATTTGACTGTGTGTTTTGAGATGGGGCGTATTCTGTATCGACTCGCCTATCGACTTAAAGCTCTCCTAAGAAGCAGGTGGTTTGTTTTATTCTCTCCTACTGCTTGTATCTAGGGTAGAACCTTTCCTCAGTGCTCTTAAATACTTCATGGCTTTTAGGATGTCAGGAGCACAGGCATTTCCAGAATTAAAACATGCCTTACTGTTTGGCAGTGATCCTGATGCTAGGCTCCTGCATGACCTGGGGCAAGGACAATACTTTGAAAAATCCTTTTAATTTCAGAAGCAATGGAAAAGTTTGAGACAAAAAGGCTTCTAGAGTGAGACCAACTTGAACTGGGAGGAGCCAGATATGGGTGTCTGCAGTGGCTCAGGCTCTCTCAGAGAGACTCTGGGACCTGTTGGCTGGGCACCAGCAGTACTTTCGAAACATTCTGGGAAGCCTTCAGGCAGGGTTAGGAGGAGACACAGGACTTAATATGTGATTCTTTGTGACTCTTGTCCATGCCACAGACAGAGGTCTGTGCTCTGGGTTGTGTGGTCGTATGTAAAGTCATATTACCACAAAGCTCAGGTCCAAATGCTTGCTTAGAACCAAGAAGTAATTCTTGCATTTTGACCTACTTTATTTTTCTTTAAGAAATTATCAATTTCTAGTTATTGTGCTGTCAAAGTAACTTTTTTTCCATGGCTTTTAATTATTTGCACTTGGTGGCTTTTGACCTTATGTAGTGATCTATCCCTTTCTGTGGGCTGGTTGGCTATAACTTATACTGAGAGTGTGAATCATCAGTCTTCATGAGGGTATTATCCCATCTCTCATAACAATCTGAGTGGTTAGAAGTTGTGTTTTATTGGCTTTATTTGATTCTGTGGAAAACTGGAGAGAAATGTGCGTGGAACAAACCGATTTCTTTAGCTGGCTGCTCTTTCAAATACCATCAGGTTGTATCTTCAGATTACATTTAACCTTTCGATCCAGCTGTTTCTTTGCTTCAGTAAGTTCTGGCAACAGGCTGATTTTCACAAAACACAAGTAGAGTTGTGGCGTTACAAATGTAAAATTAACTGTTTCATTCAAGATTAAGAGTTGTAAGAATTTGCAGCTAGATCCACAGCCCATCTTGCCTAATAAAGATTTTTGCCAGAAGGAAGAGTTGGAAGAGCAGCTTGAAACCCATCACCACCTTCCCCACTTTTTGTATTACCTATTTATATTATTTTATGGAGTAAAGTAAATAAAGTAACTTAGTAGCTGCAAAAGGTGGTGTTATAAATCAGGCTGGTGACCTTTTCTGCATCCCCCTCCTTGAACAGAAGAAATGTACCAAAAGTTGCACTTGTAGTTCTCATAAAGCACAAGTAGCCCAGGTTGCAAATGACTGCTTTCAGTGGGAAATCCATGTCATTTGTTTTTTAACCATTTATTGAATCTGGTTTATCAGAAAGAGAAGCAGTCTTTGGATTTGTAAAGTTTTCACTGTGGGATTACTTCTCAGGGTTGGATGCTAGGAAACTATCGTTTCTGCCTTGTTTCCATGCTTATATCAAGCTTTTGCAGCTGCACACCAATGTGACTGAGTTTTACTGTGATTTGTGTCTGATCCTGTGTTAAAAGCTCAGTTAAAAAAAAAGAAAAAAAAAAGGCGAAACCAAAAGCTCACTTTTATTATACTTTCCCAGGAAAAACATTCTGCTGGGTTCCCACACAGGGTGAGAGCAGGCTTAGATGAGCTGTAGTAGATGTGACTTGTCCATGTGCATTTACTGCTGGCTTCACCCATATTGTTGTAAAGGGAGTGTTCTGTTTTTCCCCTGTCCTGAAAGCCTCTTACTGTGAAAGTCAGGGTTCTGCTTTCCATGCACTGCTGTTCTTCTCTGGGCCTGGCTGTGGATCTGACTGAGTACAAGTGCCACAATAAAGAAGTCCCAAATACATGACCAAGAGGGAATTTAGGAACGGAAGGAAAAGAATAGAATCACTCCTTGCAGCAGCAACATGACATTAGGCCACTTCCAGGTGCAGTTTTGTATGTGACCTAAGGTTCTGTCTTTCCTGTTTTCTCATGGGAAGGGATTTTGCGCCTTAGGCAGGTGTCTGTTCTGGGATCTGTGTTGCTGATAGCACGCACAGAGCCTTGTCCCAGTGAGCTGTACTGGTTTGATCTCCCAGGTTACTTTTGTACTTTTGTCAAGTACTTGCAATTATATTTTTTGCCTCAGAATTTGTTTTATGACTAGATAGGGAGCTGTCTCTCCTCTCCCTGCCTCTTGCTCTCTGTCCAGGATTATTCCTCCTGATCTGAGTGGCTATCCCATGCAATACTTTGTTTCAGCACTGCAAAAGTCATCCTCAGCCTGGATCCATCCCCTTCCTTGCTGCTGGAAAAGGGGCTGTCTAAACATTGCACTCATTTTGGAGAACCTGAGAGAGGAGAGGAGGTTGCCGAAGGTACACTGATCAGCCTCCATCTCACAGCATGAAAAAATGGAGGGTTGTAGATTTCATTGCATTCTCCTGTAAATGAAGGCATTGCAGGTATGTCACTGATGCAGGCAGTACACAGCATACTTTCCACTGCCAAGGGGAAAGCTTTAAATAGTTTAGATTCCAGATTTTCTCACACGTAGAAAATTAAACAGATAGAAATGTGCAGAAAACTTGGGTTTCAGCTGTGGTTTTGTGTTTGTAGTTTACTAATTCTCAAGTGGATTAATGGAACTGGAGGAGAAGGGTGTAATTTCAGCACCCAGGGGAGTCTGCTGTACTTACAGTGAAGCTGTGACAGAAGAACAGGTGAAAAAACCCGGGCAGTGGAAAAGGGAGAATGCACAAAGTTGAAAAACAAAGCCTGACCTAAGTGGTGGAACCCTGTCTTTCATAAACTGGCACTGGCTGGTTTTCTGGGAAGGTTTAAGAAAGACGGATTAAATAGATGGATCAGCTGTGTAGTTCTTCGTAGAGCAGAGGTCCCGAAGTGGCTTCAGAGGGAGTGTGAGCACAGCTGGCACTTGCAGGGGTGAGACGTGAGCCGAACCTTGTGTTGGCTCCACAGCTGGAAGCTGCAGGGATGCACTTGCAGCTGAGTCCTCCTGAGAGAGACCTCGTGCTTGCCAAAGGCTGCAGAAATACTGACCAGGAGAAGGATTTTCCTTTTTTTGTTTTGCAGAATAAAAGCAATTGGTTGGAAGAATCAAAAGTGAGGTTAGTCAGAACAGTTCACTTACAGGAAGAGTAGAGCACAGTGGTCTTTCTCTTCTGCCTCTCCTTATTTATATTACTTTCTTTACAAAACCAGTATATTTACAATTTTAGATAACTTTTGTGAACAGAATAAATTTTTTATTAGAACTTAAAATTCATGTGCAGAGTAAATTATTGCAAATGCAGCTGCATAATAACTCAGCAGATATTCCATATTCTTATAACATAAAAGCCAAAAAAAATACTTAAAGTTCCATGTAAAGTGATTTTATCTGTTTTAACATTATATTCATTGTCAAAGACAGCTGTCGTTGTGCCTTGGCTTTGACTATGCAGGAAGTCTGTTCTGGTTTAAAGGTAAACCAATGGGAAAAATGAACCCAACTCAGGAGAGATTACAAGTCACAGTTACAATGTACTAAAAAAGAAATTACAATAAATACAATGATACAGAGAAAAAATTGGTTTTAACCCACAAAAACCAGATGTATAACCCAGCACGCTGGGGCACAAACAGAATGGTTTGTTGGCCCCTGTGCTGAGTGCCATGTGGGCCTCCCTGAGTACAAAGTAAAAGAGAGGAAAACCCTTTGGTGGAGGATGATGATCACAGTCTGGTTGAGAGTGGCAGTCACAGTCCTGTCGAGGTTCTGGTTCTCCTCTGGATCCGATGAGTGGTACCAGAAATCCCCAAACGCCAAGATTATACACTCCAGGTTCAGGGGAATGCCCAGTACCTCCCCCAGGATGGGGAGTTCCACAGTGGCTGATTTAACTCTGTGAGTCATGGGATATTTTTGGAATCTTTGGTGGTCTGGGTCGTTGCAGCTGCCTATTGTGCCAGTACCTAACAGCCCACTAGCAGACATGACCCCTCAGGCTGGGTGTGAAGATTCTGATGCCTCCCTGGAGGGGAGTTGTCACAGCTGAGTCACTGAGGTGAATACAGAACCATTCCCGTGCCTCGCAGGGTTCTTTAACACCCAGCTTGTAGCCTGAGGTGTCAGGTGTGCCCTGGGCAACTGCTGAAAATGATCCTTTATTAACAGTTCATCAGAAATGATACAGAGGGTGTAGAATACACAGTTTTGGTTACATCCACACAGTGATAAACTGGTCCCAGCTTCTGTAACTAGTACAGAGTTGAATGGGGAGGTCAGGCTGGTTTCACAAATGAAGCTTTCCTAAGTTCAATGAGGAAGGGAAGAAGGTACTCAAGTGATGAATCTACTGCACTACCTTTAACAGATGAAGAGTTAAGAATAGCTTCATTGCTACTGCATTCTGTGTTCATTAGGCATTTATATAAAGAGGTACAAATTACCTGAGTATAATTTGTGGCTGGCACTTAAACTGTTAGTGGTTTCTTATGGGGTTCCTTTTGCTGACAGGTATGAATAGTTTCTTAAGGACTTCAAGGCAGCTTATACTTTTTTCTTTATTGCCCCAATGCAATGAAAAATTAGGAGGAATGTGATTACACTTAATGTGAGTCTGTAACAAAATGTTTGAACATCATTCAGTTTATCGGTCCTCTCTGTCTCTCTTATTTTGAGTACCTCTCTTAATTCTGAGACAGATGAAAATCAATAAACTCTACGTGCATTCAAAATTATTTCAGAGAGGAGCTTATTTCTGCAGTTGTGCTTGCTTCCAAGGTCGTTCTTAGGCAGGGAATGAAACTTTCTGCATGCCAGAAGGCTGGTACTTAATGGTGTGTGATTCAATAGCAGTTTGTCTTCAGCTTTCAGTAAAGATCATAGTTGAGTTGTCTCAACAGGAAAAAAAATAATCCAAACAAATGCATTTAATTTAACAGCAGCCCACCTAGTGTTCCTGCACTGCTGCAGCTGCCTGTGGGTGGCGGTGGCCATGGGAAGGGTTGTTGTCTGACTGAGTAGAGGTGCTGCTGGGACCAGGGACTGTGGGAAGCGCTGCTGTTGCCAGCCTTGGGTTTGCTCTGACAGTAAGCATCTCTTGTGGTATTAACCAAATGACTTTCTCTCACTTCAAGACCCTTGGGTACTGCAAAGGCTAAAACCTCACATTCTGTGCCTGAAAATGACAGTATAAACAGCAAGTGTGTTGAGAAAATTCAAGGAGTATAATGAGGACCTGGCCCACTACATCTGCTCTGAGACACAAGCCCCTCATGTAGTTAATCATCATCATAGCTGGGCTTCACAAACGAAGATTTCGGAAGGGCTTTACCCACACTTGCTGCAAGCATGCTGGTGGCTAAAAAGGCCGATATGGGGATAGGCAAGTCTGGTCACAAAAGGCACAGTGGAAAGTCTCCTTTGGCGATGTTGGCATGCAGGGTTGAGTCTGTGGCTTCCAGCATTTCCTGTCACCTGCCATTCTGTCCCTTGCCTGTCGCTACAGGGCTTTTCAATGTGGGTGAACCCTTCGAGCCTGCGCAATGGATTTTTTAGGTGAGGTACAGCATGTGCAGAACTGGCCCCACCCTTTACTCCTAAGGTTCGTCTGCCAGGGCCGAGCGAGCTTGGATGGTGCCAGCGAATATGTCAGGACATAGGTTTGGGTAGAGTATCCTTCTCTTAGATGGATGGCCTTACAGGGCTAAGTGAGCTCCATCTGCCCGGGTTTGGATTTAGAGTTGTCCCTCTCCTAGGATGGTTGCCAGATGGCTAGCGAGCCCATCCTGCCTGCGGACACACTTTGTCTGACCCTTCAGCTGAGACCTGTCTGGCATGTGAGACCCCACTGGAGGCACAAACCACCGCCAGCACAGCACACAAGGGCACACAAGCTTCTTCCCCGCGACAAGGGGTGTCCCCAGAGAAGTGTAGTTAATACACTTAGTTTTATGCCAAGGCAGTGGAGAAGGGAACGTCATGGTTACCCTGGGACCTGCACAGGTGAGCTTTTCCTCCAAGGGGATATGCTGTTTGCTGCAAGTACCAGATCATATGCCTGAGATTGAAAGGCAGTGCTGCTCCCTGTTCTTAATACCTTTGTCCCCACTCCCCTTCTTTCCTGGGGAAACAAGTGTAGTTTTGGGGACATGGAGGAAGGGCATAGGGGAGGGAAGCAGTAGGAATAAATAAGCTTGCCTCTTGCCAGCTTCTCAGATTGCTTTTTAAATCAGGGCCTGGGAGGAATATGATCAAATAAAGGACATTATAATTGTATATATAACTCCCTAGATATTTCATGAACACTCATGTGTAGACATCAGTGATACCTAACACAGCACTATTTAAACATGATGAACGTCCTCTAATAGATCAGATCTTCGATTGTGCACAGAGTGCTGATAATTCGTGGTAACAAATCTTTGGTGGTGTCCCACAGAATTGCTTTGCTTGCCCTCTTACAGGAGCCTGTCACAGAGAACAGGCAGAAGCTTAATCTTCACACCCTGATAATACACAGATATTGTGGTCTTGTTTCCAGTGCAGCACTGTTGCTGCACTTTTGCTCTGCTTAACTGCAGACTGCCTTGAACCAGAGAGGGCCAAGAAAAATCAGTGCTGACAGAGGAGTGCCAATACCTCATCTCACTGAATCAGTTAGATGAGTATATTTGGATGAAATTAATTTCACGCTATTGTTAGTCAGAAGTACTCATCTGGTCTGTTTCCAAATCTAGTGAAGAGGTTGTTAATAATCCCAGGGGAAGATTCATTAATCCAAAGATGGAAGAGTTTGCTATGCTACTGGGACGTGTTCCTCCTGTAGCTCCTGGGAACTCACTGCAGTCCTCAAGCATTGAAATGGAGAGGGTGAGGAGGGAAGGAAGAGCCAACCTCCTCTTGGGAGGAAGAGTATTTGGTTTTTTGAGGCAGTGAATTTTGACTCTGAGGGTGGCTCTCTCCAGTTGGGGAATTGCTATGGCAAGTTTATTTCTTGGCAGCTCTCAAGTACCTTCTTATTTTTTATTTCTTTCATTAAATAGCAATACAATCATTTGCTTCTGGAATGCACAGACCAGAGTGCCACATTTTTGTTCCTATTCACTTTCATGTCAATGTTACCATGTTGATGGTACTTTTATACAAGCACTTCAGCTCTTTTTCCAAAATTTTCTATTTCTCTCTGAAGGAGACAAACTATATTTCTATCCTTACCCTTTATCTCTGTTACAAGCTGCAAGTCCTGTCTGTGTTGTCATCATTTTTGCTGATTAACCCTCTTGAATCTTGAGACAGGTTCCTTATTTCCAATTTTTTTTTTCAGCTGCAGTTTGAGACCTTTTTAAGTAAACCACTGCGAATCCTATTTTGGTGTGAACCTGCTTGAGTGGAAATGCTGACTTTTACATTTATAAGGCACTGATGGAGATTGGGATTAGATCAGGGATAAAGCCCCCTTAAATGTTGAAGACAGTGATTTGAGCCTCTGCCTACCTGTTTGCATTTTGTGCTTTTTCCTAGATTGCCAGTTGGGTTTTCCACCTCAGATCTCTCTGATTTGTTAAACATCTTTAAAAGGATATGAATGCTGTGTCACGTTTCTCAAAAGGGTAATAGGATAAGTGTATTGTATAGTCGCCATAGGGGGTCCCAGGAACAAGCTATGCCTGAAATCACTCCTGGGGTTTGTTCAGAAGGGAACTGAAGCCAGGGAGCAAATGGCACTCCTGCGAGCTTGTTTGGCACTTGGTCCAGTGGATTTAACAAAAGTTTCAAATAAAGATGATAATCTCTTCTGCTGCATCAAGGTTTTTCAGGGAGGGTGATGGAACATGATCCCTGTGCAATTCTCTACAGCATTAAAGAGAATATTAAGAAAATACTATCCTATTTGTATATATGCAGACTATTTGTTTCAACATAATTACCTTTTTCAGGGTAGTAGAGACATTTTCTCCCTCATCCTCTGTTCACCTCGTTCCAGGGCTTTGCCCAGCTTTGCCTTCTGCTGGGCATGTGACTGGAGGGGCTGACAGCCAAGTGTATATTTAGCACTGCACGAGTCAGCATCCTTTCATGCCTTAATTGCTGTAGTAACAGGAAACCATTTGTGAGTTACAACAAATAATGCAGAATTTTTCTTTGCTGTCAACTCATGGATTGTTGTTTTCCCATCTGGAATATTAAGGGATCAATGGAACAAGGTTTTTCAACTCCATATTTTGCTATATGTACTGATAATTTTGCAGCTCTGGTGAAAACACTGAGGAGGAACAAAGGACAATGGGGATGTGCCTTATGAGCTTATTCCATGAATGAACTCATACATCAGGCTAAGCATTTATTTTTGAGGATCCACCTCTGAACAAGCAGTAAGATGCATCTCATTTCTAAGCTCCCATCCAGATTGTCGGGACAAAGATCTTCTTATGAACTCACATGTAAAGGAGTACCTCTTTTGAACAGACCCAATAATTGCTCTCATTTCTTGGTCCGTGCAAGTGATGTTTTTGCTGTTTCAGTGATGTATATCTGAATGATTTGCTGAAATGACCTGGACAGGCTTTTTGGAGGAAAGAGAGAGATGATTTCAAAACAAAACTCTCTGTACCTTCCAGATTAGACACCTTCAGAGCCTAAAATGAGGTTATAATGGATCCAGGTTGATAATGTTTTTCGTATTCCTTTTCCTTCTTGCTATTCATTGTTAAATGATTAATCTTAGCCATTCTGTCACTTTTTAAAAATCTACAAAACCCTGCTCATATTTTTGTCTCAGATTTAACAGTACTCAGCATGTATCTTCCTGGGGTAGCTCTGGCCACAGTACCTGCTATCAGTGTTAGTGTTTCCTGCCCCTGGGTGACAGTAATGCATTTAGCTATAAAATTTTATGGCAGTGTTAGCTGCAATTTGAATAAAACATAATACATGCCTTGAGGCTTGCAAGTTCTCTGGTATGCAAGTTCTTAAAAAATTGATAACTGAAAAACTGGTGATGACAACTTACTGGGTTTTGGCTGGTTTTTTTACCAACCATCTGAATAAGTGTACACCCATTACTTGTTAGTCAATTAAGGGTTTTTGTTAGCTAAGAATAATAATCTTAAAACTAAATTGCAAGTACTTGGCTACAATTGTCAGAGTGAACTTAGCTTGCTGGATTTGGGCCAAATTGTGGGTAGGGGTATTATTTATGTTGATGGTTTTATATTCCCCCCCCAACTCCTCCCCTGTGTTCAAACTATTGTTTTTTTAATTAGTTAGTTTTTACAAATATTTAGTTAGGGAAAAAGTGGTACTGTAAATTCAAAAAATGCTCAAGAACAGATTTAAGAAGCAGTAAATTTTTTTCTGCTCCCCAGACTGCTAATTCAGGGCTCATGACATGTATTGCACTTGAGCCTTGGTTGATAACCTCATTTATGGAAATGAATGTCCTTCCTGGACCATTTCATTCTATTCCTTCTGCAACAAGATGAATTCTGGTGTCTCATTGAGGACTATGGCACAGGATGAGCTGGTGCATGGACATCTGAAATGCAACACTGAAGTATTTTAGGGTTGTTTTCCCCCCAGACATTTAAACTGTGAGTTGTTGGATTCTGACTGAACTGAGCTCTTGAAATGGGGTTTTGCAATCTGGATTTTTGATTTCCCCCTAGTAAAACAAACAAGGGACACGTTTCCTTTGCTGTACTCTCTGAATATTTTTACTCTTGTTTTCTGCTGAGTCTTGAAAATTCAAGTCATGAGAACAACTTCCTATGAATAAACACCCTATTCTGAAATACATTTTGCTATCTCCAGTTTTAAAAATATTGCTTTAAAGATTATTTTTGGCTCTCAGTGCTTTCATATCTTGCAGAGTTTTAAAGTATGTTATGTTCTGAAGAGATGGTATTGGAAGTGATTCTGTAAAAGGGTTATTGGCTTTCATGCCACAGTGGTTATTTGATTTTATTCTGCATTAGTTTATTTTTCCCTCTCAATGCTCCAACTTTAAACTAATCCTTGGCCTCTGCAAGAAGAACTGAGCTGGACCAGCCCTTTCCCTGTGGCAGGCAGTGCTCTGTTCCTGGCAGTGCAGAGGGTACTTCAGCTGTCAGTGAAGGTTTGTGCTCTAAGGGCTTGTTTTGGCCCTCCTTAGGGGGGTGGCTTTTTCCACGAGCCTGATCCTGCAGGTACTGTGTGACAAGGTTCTGAGCAAACTGGTTCTGATTTGGTGCTGCTCCGTGCTGGGGTGGGACGAGCTCTCTCTGCAACATCCCTGTCCAGAACGTGCATGGAGTTGACCTGCACCAGTTACCTGAATTTCATGTCAGACTTTTCCTATCCTTGTCTCATTAATATCACAGATTTTTTCCACAGACTAATTTTTATCATAATGGTGAGGGAAGCTGTAAGTCAGGCACTCTTCCAGATGAGTTTACAAGACTCCCTTTTGTCAAATAAACTTCTTGCATGTGCAGCAGAAAGTTGCTGTTACTGACCCAACAGCTCCCTATGGCTGGACAGGAGCAGTCTGGTCTTCAGAGCATGGTGCCACTGTGCTGTCCTTAGTGACCTCTCTTTAACATTTGCCCCAGTAGTGTTGAAGCACCTTCGGTGCCCTGCTTCATAAAATGGCTGTTTATCAGGAATTTCATGCTACTGAAACAGGTTATGTCAGTGATTAAGTAATTTTTGCTTATATTTGATCCCCTGCTGTTTCCCTCTACTTTGCACTAACTTGTGTTTAAAAAAATCCCAAGCTAGTCCTTGACTTATGTGCTGAAGGAGGAATTTATATTCTTTTTAGTTAATGTGACTTGGAACTCCCATTATTGATAGATGTAAGAGATTTTTATTTTGTTTTCCTTCCATCAATCACTTGCCCTCAATTCCTCCATCATCAGGGTAATCTATGAAAAGATGTCTTCCTCAGAGGTGGAGTGTTTCCTGGAACTTTGTTTATGCTGTTACAGCTTTTTATCATGAAACCCTTGTATGTGGAGAACTAGATCTGAAGATTAGATGATACTGCAGTGGGGATGGTTTTGGTTGCAGTGCCACAGGAAGCCCAGGAACCACACTGGTTGGTGTGGTAGGTTCCTGTCAGAGCAGAAAGCCATGGAGGGCAGCAGTCTCTGACCTCCTGGGCTTGTATTTGTCATGTTGGGGGTTTATTCTTTCTCTGGTGTTCAGCAGCATGGAGCAAGTAGAGTTTAGGGAAGTTTTATCAGGAGTTTAGGGAAGCTTCATCAGAAATGTGATGGTGTTGGCTTAGGTGGCCTGGCCACCCCTGGGGCATCTGGAGCTCTTGAAAAGCGTGGCCTCAACTCATCTTTTTGGTTCAAGGGGGGCTTTGTTTTTCCACAGTGTTGTACGAATTTCCTGTCTCTGAGAAAAGCTGCTTAAAGGGCAGTACTGGTGTATTTATAGATAGCTCTTTCTTTGTCCATGCTCCAGTAAAAGATTTGCTTAACCAGTGAGGATGGAAGGAGACCATATGAAAATGGGTCCCATCCCTGATCCCGTCCTTCCTGAACACAGGCTGAAAATTTTGCTCTGACCTTTTCTGGCTGTTGTGCACCAGGGATGCCTGAGGCTTCAAAAGACTGACTTGACTCTCAAAGGGCTCCCATCTGTTTACCATGGCATGTTCTTTTGTTCCTCCTCCAGCCTGAGCTGTGAATCTGTGAATTCCTTGGCATTTTCTAGGGGAAAACAAAGTAATCTTTATTTCTTTAGTATTTGGACTATACTTGTCCCACTTGCATTATGAGTACAACTGGTGGTTGTAGAGCTTAGATAGTGTCTATATTGGACAGAGGGAAGAAACAGATCTTCATAAACTGCTATAGTTTCAGAGTTGCTAAAGACCTTCAATTAATGAAATTATTTTGGAGCTCTGTGTCCTGGTTGGCTGAATACTGGTATTATGATCTAACTTTTATTTTTTCTCAAAGTTGCTATAAGCTAATATTTTAGTTTCTTTACAATAGCTTTGAATATGAGTGACTTTGATGCAAGGATACTCACACTAGTCTGCACTGCTCAAACAGATGCTCAAATGAATCACAGTCTGTGTTTCCAGTACTGTCTTTCCATGTACTCGGTTGCCCCAAGTAATATTTGAATACTTAAGTGTTGTAGATCCCACATATTTTACCATTTTTTATCTTTGCTTATAGAAGTTACCAGTATGGAAGCAACTTGTCAAAAGCTCAGGGTTCACAATAATGGAAGATACTGGGACAGTGGGTTTTTTCTGTTTTAAAAAGGGCATCATATGCTCAATATCAACATTTAAAGAATCAAACACACAACAAAAGAACCCTAAAAAAGTTGCTGGGTTTCTTTCCATTGCCCCTGTTAAATGAGTAACTGAATTCTGCACAGCATCTCTAATAGACTGCATCAGTGTCCTATAGATGACTCTGTCAGGTTCAGGGTGATCTCCTGCTCCTTGGAAGCTCCTGATGATTTGAGTCCAGGATACCTGAAACATGCACCAAATGGCCAGATTTGATCTGTGTTACTGAAATCAGTGGTCTCTGTTTTTCTTTTATTTTTATACTATCTATTAAAAGATGCCTTCTGTGAGAGCAGAAATGGTAGGATTTTTTTGCAGACTGTGTCTGAGGGAAAGAATATTGTCTGCTGCATGTTTAGAGAACCTCTAAAAATATATAATTGTCTTTAGATGTCTTGATTTTTCTAATTTTAGTGTGTTTTTCTAGTTTTCAGTAATAAAGATGGCTCTTGGGCTGCTTCTGAAGTATGCTGTTACTTTCCATAATCACCTAGTTTAGGCTTGTAATATTACTCTAAGACTTTTTGGCTTTTAATAATATGTTATGTTTTGTAAAAATAATTAAAATACAGGTGTGAAGCATTTTTCTTTCCATTTAAAAGCTGTTAAATAACACAACTGCTTTTTTTGCTGGCTAGTAATTTGGTAAAGACTTTAAAATAAACTGCATTTGTGATGACCAAGCTAACATTCTTGTTTATTTTGACTTCTCTAGAGAAGTTGGAGGTTGCACCACCATCTCCAGGACAACTGAGACATGGTAAAAGAAGAATGTTTGTTGAATGTGGTTCAATAATTGTGCAGTCTCTCTTTGAATTGGCTTCATCTTTGTCCTACAAGTGCTGGTCTGTCCTCGCCCCTGTCAAAAGGAGTAACAGAAAACCCAAACAAGCACCAACACTCGCCCTGCTGCCTTTGTTTCGTAACACCTCGGCTGGAGAATGTGCACCATTTAGTGAAAGTAGGACAGAAAGCCCAAATGAGAGCACACTGCTCAAAGCCAGCAGCAAACATTGTTTTTCTAAGCCAAGCAGTGTTGGTGCTGCAGTACCTTGTGGGGGTTTTGTTTTAAAATGACTGTAAAGTGGTATAGAATTGCAGAGAACTTGGAAATAGACTGTGAATTCTTTATAATACTGTGATGGTTCAAATTCTGATTTTAGTCTCCAAAATAGTATATTTTTGTGACTTACACTCTCCAGTGAGCAAATTTATTTAGCCAAACATTTTCCTATTCTAAGTATCTACACTTATTTTTCTTTGGTGTTTTGCCTTTTTTTTCTTTTCACTTGGTCCCTGGGGTTCTGTTTACTCCATGAATTCCAAAATTCTGTCCATTTCACTAAGAATTTGAGGTCCCTTTGTAGCTCTAGAGTTTGGTACACACGTTTTGAAAATACTGGGCATATTTGTGTGCTTTTTTGTTATTTGTGGCTTTTTTGTTTTGTCTTGTGATGATTTAAAAAAAAAAGGAAAGTTTCATATGTTTTGTGCTTTAGTCCTTTACCTGTACCTAAATGTGAAGGATCTTGAGTGTGGCTTTGTTTTTTGGTGTGATCATGGATTCATGCTGTTGTTGACAGGGAAACCTAAAAGGTACTCTTGCCAGGTTCTTTTCACATGACTGTGAGGTTCATGCACTCTTCTTTCTTCCTTCCTCCTATGTTTGCATCTCTTTAAGTTTATAAAATGTCAGAATTGTAGTACCATCTGAAGTGAAAACTGCCCCCCACGAACCAAATTCAAACTGAATAACCGATTGCATTTTAAATGTTAACAAACCCGAAAATGTCTAACTTTCTAAGCTCCAGTCTGTCCTCAGTGCTGTATTTCATCTTATGAAGTGAGCACTTGAAACTCAGCTGGAGGCAACACTGTGCAATTTCAGTCCCACCTCCATCAGAAGCTTCGAAGCTAAAACCTGAGAGAAAATGAATCAGGGCAAAAAGGAATAATACAGTAGTACTGTGCTCATTCTTAGAAATTATTTGGTGTGTTCCAAGTTTCTGCAATAGAAAATTTTTTCAAAAATATTAACAGAGGTTTCAAACATGAAAAGAACAAAATGATGAAAAGAAGGTGAAACTTGATTTCTTAAAATATGTATTAAGGAGCACCTTCAACTCTGTCTTGCTCTGAGGATAGTGCACAAATAAAATCAAGGTACTGAAGTTTGGGTTGACATTGTGAGATAATTAACACTGTATGACACACTAGTGAAAACCACATTAACATTTGTAGAGTTAGCTGAAGGAGTTTTGATTAGAATTGTCTAGCTACAGAAATGCTCTTAAAATACAAATTTTTAGGAATACATGAAGAGGATGGAGCTCTTACACAGCAGTAGCAAAGGACTTGCAGAGAAAGGGCCTTTATTTCATGCAAGAGGAAAATGCAGGGAGCCTGGCGAGACAGTCTGGCAATCTGCAGTGATAACCCAATGCCCATCGGAAGGTCTGT
Source organism: Sakesphorus luctuosus (assembly GCA_013396695.1). Lineage (NCBI taxonomy): Eukaryota > Metazoa > Chordata > Aves > Passeriformes > Thamnophilidae > Sakesphorus > Sakesphorus luctuosus. The sequence goes on from VWZD01005629.1 coordinate 767,773, forward strand.
AAATCTCACCCAAGTTTGTGTAGTTTTTAATATTTCTCTTATGCTGTAGTAGACATAGATTTCCACATGAAACAAGTTTTTGCAGAATAAGTTCTTTTTTAGCTGGTTCTTCACAAACAATTAGTAACACTTCTGTGTAGCAAAGGGTTTTGTCACACCTACCAGCAACAGAAAGGTCTCCAGTAGAATGAGTAGGAAAGGAATTTTGTGTATGTTGTCTTTTTTTCTCTTAAAGGCAGTATTAGACTGACGTTTCAGTTGTTTCTGTGAACTAGTGAACTCTCTTTAAATATTTTATTTTCTCTTTTTTACTTATTTCTTTTAGTGTTCTTCCACAATGCATTACCTTTTGTAGGGTTTGGATTTTTGGATAACGCCATTATGATTGCTGCGGTAAGTTCATTATTTAACTCCTTGATCAAGTCAGTAGGATTGATATTGTTCAAGAGAATAGAATAGACTATGAGGTCGTCTCTAGTCTAACCTCCTGCCTCAAAGCAGAATCAGCTGTGGGGCCAGACCAAGTTGCTCATATTTTTATCCCGTGGGACTCAGCCTGTCTGAGCAACCTGTTCCAATCCTCATCTGTCCTTACAGTGGAAAATGTTTTGCCATATCCAACTGCAGCATGTCTTGTTTTAATTCATGCTTGTTGTCTCTCATCTTTGGACCACGTACTGCTGTTTCATGGTACAGTTCACTGATTTTGTTTCTTTAACTGAAAATGTAAGGAGCTGTGATACTGTGTTTTATCTGTTTGCTCAGTATTTGTAGAAGTTCTCATTCAGAGCTGTACATTCAGCTAAGAATTACAGTGGGGAAGATGGAATGCAGAGATAGGGGTTGCAGGTTTGTCCATTAGGTGCCTGTTGTAAAAAAGTATAAAATAAATATTAAAAGAATATCAGAAGTAGGCTCTTGTCCTAGGGGGAAATACATATATGCCAGGAGGATAGGATCTATTTAGATCTAATAGAAGTGGTGTCCATTTATCCTTTTAGTTGTAACACAGGCAAGCAGGAAGCAATATTTCTGTCAGTTACATCAATATAATGTATTTTAACTCCAAATTCCTCAAATAATGATAAAACTGTTTATTTTTCAGGGAACCCAGATAGAATTGTCAATTGGAGTTGTCTTAGGAATTTCAACTATGGCAGGCAAGTATTAAAAATGCAGCATGTTTAGACTAATATGGCACATTCCTATATTTTATTCTGAAAGTGGCACACAGGGCTGGAAATGGGTCTTCCTCAGCCTTCCAGCTGCCTTTCCTAATAAAGAATCAACCCATGGATGAAGCAAGGATATATTCCATATGCAGAAATGGAATTTCAGTTTCAATAACTTTTTAAATGCTTGTTGTCAGTTTTAACCCAATAGTTAAAATCCTGGGTCACTTGGGAAACTCTGTTTGCATTTCCGTAATAGAAGTGCTCTAAATTCCCCAGGGTCCAGTGTTGATATATGTCTGTGTATGTATTTGCACATTGCTGTTTGCTTGCAGGGCTGAGTGGAGATCATTGTTGGTGTCCTTTACTTTGTCTGCTCCGTGCGATATGGGAAGGCCAAGGAGCCGCCCTGCTCCTGCACTGACCCACAGCTGATAAGCTCTGCTCAACAGCTGTGGTGCCTCTGCAATGTCAGAGGGTAAAAACCTGCTCATGGGTCCATCAGGTGCAGGGGCAGCATTGCTCAAAAGCACACAGAGAGCTCAAATCTGAGCATCTACAGCAGAGCAAGTGAATGGTTTGGAAATGTGCAGTCCTCTGTTGCAATGTGAGACTGTGACAGTGAAGCTTATGTCAGTAAGATCTGCTGTGAAGTCATGTATTTTGTGTGTAACTTTGTTCACTCATTCGCAGTATTTATTCCTAAACTGATGCAATTTGTGTTTATCAAAGCCACATAACTGAGTAGCAGCTCCTTCTACTTCCAGTGCTGCTGTGCCTCTTCAGGCACTGAGGGCTCTGCTCGGTGTCCGGCATTGGCTGTGTGGAACTGGCACCCACACATGGCTGTTCTTAACTCTGATCTGAAAAGTTGTTATGTTGATTTCCAGGTGTTACTGTTGTCTTTTTGTATTTGTTAAGTTTTCTTCGGGTCAGTCAAGAAAAATAGTTGCATTGCCTATTATTTTAGTCTCCTGCTGTTATTAAACTAGGTAATAAGGTGAGAATAAAAACTAAAATAAAAGGACGCTAGTTCTAGTCTTTCATCCTATATATTGAGAATAGCAAGAGTCACTGGAAGGGGAGCTGCTCAGTTTTGTTCACAACAAAAATAATACTTTGCCTTTTTCTCTTCTCTCTTCCTCCTTCCAGCTGCAGCTTTAGGAAACCTTGTTTCAGATTTAGCTGGACTGGGGTATGTATACACTTGTATTAAGAATAGTAAATGCATTAATTGAGGTGCAATATGGAAAAATACATTTTTTGGTGATACAATATATTGCTGTACTTAATATACCTCCTCAGACTGTTATGCCCAGGTGTGAAGACATTTCCTTCTCCTCAGATAAAACAGCTATATGTCTGAAATATCTTCAGATATAGACATATCTCTTTCTGATATAAACAGATACATTGACTTTTTTTTAGTTTTAAAAGGAAATTTCTGTGTCGTTGCTGAAAGTAAAGCTGTTTGTTATGCCTGCTTTTAACACTTTCCCTCTAATGTTTTGTTTTCTGCAAATAACAGGGCTTATTACTAGCTAGTCTCTGTGTGACCTTTCCTCCAGTAAAGGTTGCTTAAAGGTCTGCAGAAACATTCACACTAGTTTTGTTGCACTGCATACAGTTTTTCTGGAAGTGTTTCGTATTCAATCAGTGAGATAATTAACTCACTTTGCAAAATGTGACCTTTAAAAGTCTAACTCTTTCCCTTATTTATCTGCCAATGACTTTATCACTATGCTGAAGAAAGAGCTATTGATTTCAAGTTCAAATATTTCAAGATCCTGACTAGAGGATACTGTCAGATCCAAAATTGTTTTTTCTTGTTCTTCCAGTCTTGCAGGTTATGTAGAAGCTTTGGCTTCACGACTGGGTCTGTCAATCCCTGACCTGACACCCAAACAAGCTGACATGTGGCAAACACGTCTCAGTGCACACTTGGTGAGTATCCTGTGCTGGCATGGAGCTTTTTCTGTTCAAACTAGTAAGTGATAAATCCTTTTTGTCACTTTTTGCATTAAATACTTATTGACCACCAGCATTGTGCACGTTTCCTGGAACGTTTAGTTGTCAACCATGTCGGGGAGAATCATAAGACTGGATTTTTTGGGCTTGGATGTTTTTTTTGTATGCAGTGAGCCACAGGTGGCTTGTGATGTGGATAATCTCTGCAATGACTTCATGTAGGCTGTGCAGACACCCGGGCTGAGCTCTGGCTACAATGATAAGATAATTTACTTAAAAGTTATGGCCCCTTATTAGTTTACTCCTGTACATTCTTTGTCAAGTGCTTGCTATTCATATACCTGTGCTGGTATGTATTAATTTCTAATATTCTATAATTAGCTTGGATATGAAATCAGCTTTTCCCTGAGTAAACTTTTAGCAATTCAGTAATATTCACTGCCTGTGTTTACAGCTACAGGACATTCATCTTGCAGATTCATTTTGAGGGTGGTTACTTAATTAGTATTTAAAATTAGAAGTGGTCCCACTTCAGCAATGAGATCATTAGTTTTATTTTGATTAAAGAAACAGATTATCAGAAACTGAGTAAAAATAAAAGGTGTTTCTTTCACTTTGCCAAAATGAGCCTTCATTGGGAAAAACATTCTTGCAAATATAAGGGAAGAAAAGCAGCACTTGCTAAGAAAAAGTTAGAGGGGGAAAAGTCAGGTTTCAGCAGCGATAGATCAAAGCACTGAGCAGCAAAGGGTTGGCATATTGTCAGGGAGCTGGCTGATAGTACATCCTGTGAAAGAGTCTTCTCAGTGGGAGCTGTGCCTGTGGCAAACCCTGTCATTGCACTGCAGTTCATTCACAGCACTTTTCCACAAAAAGGCTTCTGAGCACCTTCACCTGCATGGGAGCATTTTTCTAATGATTTATCTGCTGTCTCAAGTTTCTCAACATTATCCACCTGCTGCTGGTGATGTGGTTTGGATGTTGCTTGTCTTACTTTATTTCCTCTTCTCTTGACTTACATATCCAGGTGAACCATGAAATGTTTTCTGGTTTTTATTGGTTTTGTCTTTGCTTTGTGCCTTTGCAAACCATCATGTTTGCAAGGTGCTCCTCGTGCCTGACTTTGATAATTTGCATTACCAGATATAATCTGATACATTTATAAATGCACCTAAAATATGTGTAGGTGTTGTTTGGGTTTTTTGGTTTAGTTTATTTAATTTCCCTGTCTTCCTGGCCATCCTACTAATCATTTGAATCTGTCTCCTCCCTTATGACTTGTACAGCTCTTCATAAGCATTCCCCTCCTTTTTCTTCAGAATTGTCTTTTATCACAGCAAACACTGTTTCTAACATTGTCATATTTGTCTGTCTCTCATAGATTGTGTTTCTAGTCTGCATGCTAAAAAAATGTGACTCACAGTTGAAAACTAGAACAAAGAGTGTGTTTTGCTGGTTATGTTAGTACATGGCAAATGAGTGTCAACTGATCAGAGAGAAACTTAATTTTTTCCCACTTTCTCTAGGGTAAAGCTATTGGAGTGACCATTGGCTGCATTTTAGGAATGTTTCCTTTGTTGTTCTTTGGCGAGGAGGAAGAAAAACTGGAAGAAAAATAATAACCTTTTTACAAGACGTATAAAAATGTAAACTACTGTACCTCAATTACTCAATTATGCTGTCAATATTTAGGAATTAACAGACAGTAAAAAATGTATAGACTTGGGAACAAAACCTTCAGCATGTCGTTTTATGGAAACACTAATTTATTGTGGCTTTGTTGTGTTCAGTACTTCTTTTTATAAGATGCCATCTAACTTTTTATTTAATTGTAAATTTTTGAAGTGTTTTCACTTATAGCAAGGTGTTTACCACTTTCCCTTTTGACCTTATTCTTTAATGGATTATTACTTCAATAATCCACCATGGATGACAGTATCACTCTTGAGTTGCATATTGGTTGCTTAACGGTTGTAATTGCATGACAGAAATATCACTGGTGTTCATCAGGTCCTTCAATGCAGATTATTAAAGAGGTCATTGATGACTACTTTGAAGTCCTTCACTTTGCAAGATGACCGGTTGCCCCTCACCAGCCATTATTTTGCACTGCCTTTAGATTAGATATTTCAGTGATCTTTGACAATATACTTTGCATTTTTCCTCCCAATTTTAAGTGTCTCTGAATTGTCTTCTGAGATGATTGTGTTGATGCTTTGACAAGGTAAGTGTTTCCTGTATTGGGTCTCTACCAAGTCCATTTTTAAAGCGGTGTTTTAACACCTTCTGTACTTCCATATCGACGCCTCTTTTTTCCTTTGTAGCCAATATTTTGAGAATTGTGTTGAGATATCCTTAATTTGTATTCCCATGTTTTGACTGTGGTATTAAGTAATTCAGACCAACTATTTCAAACTCACAAAATTTTTAATTGTTCTGCCTAAAATACAGTGTGAATAGTTGATTGGGTAGATGAGGCCAGGGAACAGGTCAGGGTATAAATGAGTGCTGGCATTGCAAGTTTGTAACGAGTGGTTCAGTTGAAATAAGTGTACCATCAGTCTGGATTAGAGGACCTGATTTGCTGATGATAACTTGATATTTAAGATTAAGCCTTTGCTTTTTTTTTTTGCTGTGAAACAATTAGTAAAAAAAACCCCAAACAACAGAAAAAGGAGACTTGAGGCCTTTTTACTTTTTTGCCTTTTATTTTTGCAGTCTTACTTGGTGTATTATAGATCTGGCAGTGCAGTCTCATGGAACTGTGCTTTTTTTATATGTACATGAATAAAATGACAACTATGGAATATTAAATACTTCAGGATCTGACTTGCTAAACTGGTAATGGTCCCTTAGAAGAGAAGGTTTCTTACCTGTTTGAATACCATTTGGAAAAGACACTAAAAAGAAGCACAGCCAGGGCACTTTGAGAGTTTTATTGCTGGAATTGTAGTACTTCTGAAACTTATAAGGAAATGTTTAACAAAAACTTATGTCACCTAATGACTTTTATTTGCTATAGGAAAAGTCTTATTGTAGCATGTGTATGTTTTACAGAAGTCATTGCTTATCTGATTGTCATAAATCTGACTTTTCTCATTTCTAGAGGCCTTTTAACAGCAGTACTGAAACTTTGACTTACAATGAAGGGGACACTTTTGTCTCTCTTTATTGAAAAGCAAACTTTGAAAAGTGGGAGTGAGTAGTCCTAGTAGCATGTGCTATACTTTGTACGTTAAACCATGAGAATCTGGACCAAACTATAAAGCTCAAGAAAAGCTCAGCCAGGCATCAAACATAAGTGCAGAGGAGTTTTGACTTGAACTTTCAAAGTTGGAAGCTTTATTAAAATAAAATAAAACAACTGACAACCAACCACAAAAAAACCCCTTCTAACCACAAAAAGTAATCCAGATAGGCAACTATGCACTCTTTCCCCAACAGATTGCTGCTGGTTTGCAGTAGTTTAGTGATCAAGAGATTTTTTAGTCATCCACACATTTGTCTTGCCTTAAAATCTGCATTTCTGCCTCTGTGTGTACTTTTGTTTCTATACAAAGCTGTATGTATTTCTCACATTAACTTTTCTCACACTGAAGTACAAATCAAAGCAATTTTTCTTAGCTTTTTTAGTAGCTGTTTTTACAGTCATTCAAACACTGTTTCCAGTTACAATATTGGCATCTTGATTGGAATCTTTCATCAGTGGCCAAACCTCTGTGCTTTGGCATCGCGCTGTTGGAATGCTGTTCTCATCACTTCTTTTAGAGCTCACGAGAACAACTGGAAGGCTGTGCCAGCTGTCACAGTAGTGTTTGTTTCATAATGGCAATAGGAAAGAATGTGTACTATTGTTAAATAGCTTGTGCATGTAAATTGAGTATCTTTTGTTGCTGTATGTTAAAGTGTTGTACTGCAACGAATGCTTTTATTGAGAATCAATGAACTAAAATATCTTGAAAGAAATTAATCATGTGTCGTCTTGTTAAACTATTTAACTGACCACAAAAATGTGGAGGGCAAGTGACACATGGTAAGAAATCTTGGATATTTCAGACTGTTGTCTGTCTGATACCATAATCAAGAAGGTGACGACAGGTGTTTCAGTATTTGACAAAGATGAAGAAATTCCTTGTGATTTGCAAGGATTAGTGGCAATTCTGGAGGCTGAGAGAAGGGGTGTGTTGCGGCCAGGCTGCCTCCCTGAGTACCATGGGGTACTGCTTGGCCTGCAGGATCCACAGTTGTGTGGACATGGTACTGCTTGTGTGGAAGGGAAGGTCTGTGCCTGATCTGTACCCTGTCTCCCCACAAGGAGGGTGGGTTTTTCTGGGGTAAATGGATGAAAGTAATCCCTGATGCTCTGATCACAGTTTTTAAAATCTTAAATAAGAAGACTTGAGTCCCTTTGTTTTCTGGTGTCTTTTCTCTCTTTGATAAAAGGAAAAACAAACACTGTAGGTCTGTTCAGAGACTTCAGTATTGCTCCATTTTTTTGTTCTATCAGTTTGTCCTCTGTTAACAGGAACTTTCTGTTGTGTTAAAGGGCTGGTAGACCCGAAATTGTGTTTAAAATGCTGTCTTTTATTGTAACTTAAAATATAAATGTATTTTTGACTGTATGTTATCTCTAGGAACAAAGAACATCTGATAAATGCAGTTACCCAAATCTTCTCGCCAATATTTTCTCATGCATGTACTTTTACATAAATTATTTGAATTCAGACAACATATTTTGTATTGTCTTTAATTAAACTGTTGAACTTTCTGTAAACTTTTGTAATACAGCAAAGCTGTTCTGTGTTTCTTTATTAGACCGGATGCTGGAGGGAAGATATTAATAATATCCTGTGGGTATTCAGCCTCAGTTGTACAAAACAGGAATTTATTATTTAAGTTATAAGAAGGTGGTCCTTTGTCTCTGTCACAGGAGATACCACCATAGAGTGGTACTTCTCTTTCTTCATACTTGGAAGAGAGCGATTTGAATAATTAAAATGTTTGCATGATAAATTGGTGGTGTTTGTGATTAATATTAGTCAGAAGTCCACTTGAACTTCTGGGATTAACTAAGGTTTTTGTATGCAAACTAAGCCTTTTTGAACTTTGCTGGACTTTGCAGCCTCTCACGCTTTTTTCATTCCTGGGTCAGTCTCTTCTGTGGACGTCTGCGCATGAAGAAGTGCTGTGAGTAAAACATCTGTGCTGCAGGGATGGTCTTATCTCAGTTTGACAACCTATATAGGTTGGCTTTTATTTTACTCTATTCTGGTTGCATTGCATTGTAGAACTCCTCCTAAGTGCTGTTCAGAGAGTCTGTCACTCTTCTACCCAACATGTTTCTCTCTTCTTGATCTGACATTTTACATGGTCTAGTGACAAGCTGACAAAGCAGCACTATATAAATTGAAGGCCTTAATAAAGTGTTGAGTAATTATCATCCTGCTCTGAGAGTCTTATGCCTCTGGAATTTTTCAACCTAAAATACTAAGAAAATAGCTAGAGCTCTCATAACACAAACTCAAGCTCTTGTTTTAAAGTCTTTAATGTTTGTTAAGGCTTTTACCCTTGCGTCGGTGTTCAGGACCCTTGGCATCAACAGTGTTGCTTCAGAATAGTATTGTGGGGAGTGGGAGGGTGGAGATGCAGGTGAAGGGTTTTGGGCAAACTTGGAATTTAAAAGTCAGGCAGAAGGATTTTTTGTTTTGTTTAGGAAGACAGGGATATGTCTGTATGTGTGTGTATGTTGAAATGCTTATGTAGCATTTCTCCTGTGTAAGTAGATGATGCCAAGATAAGGCCTTTTTTTAGGCAGGAGCATCCCAAGAAGAGCTCATGCTGTGAAAGGCAGTCTCATTTTCTGTAGTTTTCAGTTGCCTTTTAAAGGCAGACAGACAGGGGGATAGTTCCTCTGGGAAAAGAAATTATTTTGCTGAATTTTTTTAGTTTATGGCAGGGGTGATTGTGCTGACATGCTGAGGAACAGGGAAGTCCTCCATATGGATATTAAAAAAAGGGAAGAGGTTCCTCCTGACCTGCATTGGAAACCTTAACATCTAGGATAGTCATCTCCTTGTCTCTGGAGCAGATTTTTGGCTTGGCTGAACATTGTGACAGATTACTAAGTCCTGGGAAAGCCAAAAGGTAGTTGAATATTGTGTTTCTATGGGTCACCCAGATGATGTGTGAGGGGTTTGGATACTTGTGAACTTGGTCACTTGTAGATAATCCTGCAGGCTTCAAGGCTTGGGATTCCTGAAATGGGATTTATCTGCCTAAATATAAACTCCATGTTGCAACTGGGCCATTTCATCTGTGTTACATACCTTGTGACCCCTTTGTGTATGGTAAAACCAGCCCTGGAGAGTGTATTTTGTCTGCTGTAGGTGTTGCAGTTCAGAGTGGAACTGCTAACATGCTGCAAGCAGGAGGTTACTGGCTTACAGCCTCTGCACCAAAAAGACAGTGTTGATGCTAATTCTTACTGTCTTCTAATATTCTCTAAGCTATGGTGAGTATTTGCAGTGTACTGGAGCTTCAGCCCTGCCTTTTCCTGGAGTTTGTGCAGGTTTTAATTGAGCTCGTCTGTGCCATGTTGCTTTGGCCAGTGAAATTATTAATTGCACGAGTTAGCTTGTACATGAAATGGAAGTGTTTATTTCTACATGAAATAACTAGTTCATTGGATGGAAACTGCTTACTGTTGTAAAGCAAACCGACTTTAATTGCGAATGGAGCAGCTTGGTAGCGAAGAGGGGTGTCAGGGTAACAAATGACTTCTTTAGACTCTCCAGCAGGGAAGAGCTGCTCCTTTCTGGGTGGCTGTTCTCTCTGACATTCCGTGGCGGCAGCAAATTACGATTACTTTTTTTGGTTTTCATTTCAGCTGCCGTGACAAATGATGCCAGTGTTGCATGTCGTGCAGCAGCAGGAATCTCTGTTGTAAATTGCTTTGCTTGAAAAATGCAGTCTGCTAAAAGAAACAGATTGTCCAACAAAAAGGAACTTAAAGCATACTTAAAATTAACCTGCTGCTAAAATCTGTCAGCTGGGTGTTGCTGAAAGTTGGTATAACACAAGGTAGGCCAATGGTGTGATGTAGTAAAAAGTGTTACTGATGAATCATTAAGAGAATTGTGTCCTACAAGAAAACTATGATTTTCATTAATATTCTGCAGCCGCTCCCTTTCAGTGCTGGATTTGCTTGTGTCTCCCTGAGTCACTTGTGGTTCTCATGCCAGTGTGGGGGACACATAATGAAACATTGAAAAATATAATTGCAAAAGAAGAGAACACAAAAAGGAAATAAAGCCTCCCTTCAAAGAAATGCAAACAAAATATTAATTTCATTGAAATATCTGAATAAGCAACAATAGCAGTATTTTAGTCTAAGCTAGTATCTTTCTTTTTGGTAGTTCCACTCATGGTTGCAAAAGTAGAAGGTTTCCAAGTGCCAGATGATGAAAACCCCTTAGGTGCAGGTCCAGTATTGACTTGAATCTAATTTAAACTGAGTCTTAGTAGACAGAAATTAGGGATTTTGCATGGTTTATTTCTTAGTCCTATTTTCCCATTTTGTAAATTAAGGCACTTCTTATATGTGCAAGCAGCCTGAGAAAGTGGAAGAGTTGATTCTGTCTTGTTCATGTTATTGTAAATGATTTTTGAGAGTAATAGAGTGCAGGATTTTTTCCTATATGATAACATAATACTCAGCATATTTTAAAACTGTTGTTATATGGATAAATGCTGTTCAGGTGGTACCACGCATGAACATTTTCTTTACTGACTTGGAATCAAGAACAGGAATAGTTGTTAGGATGCACTTTCTTTTCCCCATTAATGACAGACCGTGTTTCACTTTGATTAGGTCATGGTAATTACTAGTGCACTTTATGGTTTGACTGTTTACTTTAAAAGACCTCTCCAGCCACGACAGAAGATACAATGGTAGCAACTTGTCCCCTGTGTGGTTTCAGAAATTCTGTTTCCTTCTTGCTCTCTGAACTAAACATGCAGCCTCCTGTTGCTTTCTGTTAGGGCAGTGATCTGCTTCATGTCCTAGCGAGGTGACCATGAATGTTGTGGAAGAGACTTTTTCAGTATAATCCACCACCAGAATAACTTGGCTTATGCCATCAATTCAAGCAAATCGAGTTATAAATGTTCTGATGAAAGCCCTTTAAATATAAGTCTCTGGGATATGCTGTGACTCACACACTTGTGATGTGGTCTAGTCAAGTCGTAAATCCCTGTTTCGGTTCCTATAGTTTTTGTAAGAAGTATTTAGGAAATCATCTGATCCACCTCTGTCAGTGGACGGGTTGGGACTGTAATGCACGTGCAATCTGTGGGCCTGGGCATGGCAGCACAAGAGATGTGATACCCATGTTGCATTGCAGGCTCTGAGATTTCCCACATAGGATCATAAAATATCCTGAGCTGGAAGAGACCCACAAGGGTCATTGAGTCTGACTCCTGCACACATTGGTGACACTGATGAGCTCAGGTGTACTTGACATAATTCTGTGGTGAGCAGAACTCAAGCATGGGGCCCTGCCAATGCTTTCACCTGTAGAAGCAGAGAGCAGAGGGCAAGGGCATCAGCTCAGAGGCTGGAAAGTTCCTGCTGCCAGGAAGTACCTGTTTTAAGAAAGAAATAGTCTGCTGCATGACAAGTGATAGGTTGGTGTCTTCCAGCGTGCCAGGGTTTGTGTCCTGATCTTGCCTACATCTGAAGTGCTCTTTGTCTCAGTATGCACTGTAGGTTTTGCAAATTTTATCTCACATCCTTATCCAATCTACTCTGGGTATATTTGCTGGTAACTTCCTTTTGTTATATTGGTGATGGCATGATTGCTCTTATTTCCTCCATGTTATAAGAAAATGCAGATGGAGTAGTGATGCCATAGAGGGTTAGAACGAAAGGTGGAAGAGTTTCTGTGTTTCTTCGACATGCTCTTTAATTTTCTCTGGAGATGTGCGAGTGTTAGAAAAAATAACCCACTCACACCTGTATCTGTGACTGCTGCTGCCCATGGATGACTGTTGTGGCTACACTTGGCAGTATCGTGTCTGGGATGTTGCAGGCACAGTGATGGCACAGCTTTTTTGCAAACTCTGGTCTTCAGCTTTGATGTATTTTGCTTTCAGTTGTGTGTGGGGTTTTTTTCCTAACTTTAATTTTTAACTGTTCTCCAGATTGCTGCTTGGAATTAGTACTCCTTAGTGTGTCATACTGTGTAATTCCTCCCCATGGTAGGTGTATATGCATATTGAAAAATACTCATATATTGAAAAGATATCCCTTTTTTAACCACACTTAGTCACTATTGGAACAGAACTGCTCTTTTCTGTATATCCCATTAATCCCATGTAGCACTATCCTTTCTTCAAGTAAATAAGCTACGTTTTTATGTGCTTTTAAACAGGATGAAGTATTCCAGGAATTGCCACAAAATAGCTATAAAAATAGGAAATTTTACTGCCATTACTTGCTCTTTTTCCCAGTACTACTCTCTGTGCAGTCAAAACTGTGTCAGCCTTCATGACTGCATAGATCAAATGTTCTTCATTTTCTTTCACCTCTGAATTTTCAACTCTGATGACTCCTAATGCTAAGTGGTTGTTGTTCCAAATGGTTTTTTTTCAGCACATGCAATTAGATTGTATTTTGTATTTAAAATGTTCCAATTTCCTTCTAACCTCTTTGAATCCTCCTTACAGTATCCTGTTAATAGCAGAACTGTAAACAGTATTTGAGGGGAAAACGTATTTACTTATTTATTAACATTAATACTTGGCTTCCTGTCTTCTAAATGCCAGTTATGTCAAACTGTCCTTTTTCTTGACATTCGTGACCACCCATGCAAAAAACCAGCATGAATATTTTTGCTGGTTTTCTCCACAGCCTTTGTGTCACTCTTTTCCTTTTTTTTCCCCCCATCGTATTCAAGAACTATTAAATGTTCAATCCATGAGAGCAAACTCTTGGTTTTGCTGATCTTAGTGAACCAGTTTATAGAAACTGGCAGTTTTGTCACTTAAAAACAGTGCTGAAGGAACCTATGGCACGTCAGCTTGTCATTCTGTTTGCAGGGTAGGATTTGTCTCTCTTAACTGTGGCTATCTAATTACATATCCATCTGAGCCATGTGGGGAGTCAGACAGGTATCCTGGGAGGATGTTGTGTCCCTCTGCTTCCAAAGAGGAGGAATAGCTGACTAACTGTAAGTTATGCCCCAAACTTTTGACTTGTGGGTGGAGGTAAATCCAGTGTCGACACCTTGTGGCTTTTGAGCTGTGTGCAGTTTCTGGCTCTTCTGGACTGGATCCTGTGCTCATGGCACATCAGGTTTTGGGACTGGGTTTGAAGGTTTGCTGCTTCTCCCAGTATGAGTCCTGGGAGAAGGTGAACCTGCAAAGACTATTGGACATCTGAGTCATGGCAGTGACCCAGCCCAGTGAAATGGATGCTTGCAGATGTGATAAATACCTCCTAGGGCTGTCCTACATTCATTTCCCTGACTCTTGGCCATATGAGGATTTTGATACATGGCTTGTAGGGTCTGGAAGATGAGTGACTTTTGCAATCAGTGTAGGTGAAGAGAAAAATAATGGTGGTGGATGAGACAATTTATTTTAACACAACCATGCTCCAAACTTAGAGCAAACTCAAAGCTATAATAAATTCTTTCACCTTCAGGACTAGACACTACTAAATTGAAAATAAAGACATTATTTTTGGTAGTGAGTGTCGGATTGGCTGACTGGAATTTCTGTTGGCAGGGAGGAAAAGAGCTGCTGTCCTTCACTGGAAAAAGAAGGAGGCTGTTACATTCTTGGCCTGAGAGAAATATGGTTCCTCAGCCATACTGGAGACTTGCCTCAGTGTCTTAAATCAAGTGACCTTTGGAAAAGCAGCTCAGATGCTTTGCTTAAGTGCTTTCCCAGCCCCTAGTTCTCTGTACAGCTTGTGAAAGGGGCAGAACAGTTACTGGCAATAGTGTGTCAAGTCTTCTAGGCAGTTTGAAGCAGATTTGTCAGGGCTGTATTCAGAACACAGTACTAAATAGAAAATGTGCAAAGTTTGCTGTGAAATTCATTAAACAGACAGCAGGATGTCAGTCCAGTGGCTGCTGGTCTGGTTCTCCACTATGTGAGGTGCATAGATAGCAATGGGCAATATTTGTCTATGTGTGTGATGGGTGTCTGGAAGGGTGGGAAGGCTCCTTTTCCTGGAGCTTATGCTCTGGTTAAACTTGAGCAGCTGCCACAGGATGAGCACATGTTGCGTGAGAAGACATTTCTGCCTGGGGTAAACTCATGCTGTGCTGAGGCCATGGCCATTTATTTCTTGTGGCAAGCCTTTTAGCTAAAGTTTGGTTGGGCCTCAAAGATCTGTGCATAGATACAGAGCATCTAACCATAGATACAGTGCATTCCTGCCTTCTGCAATGCTATAGGTGTGTTGTTTGTCCATTCACTTGGGCTTTTAACATCAAAGTACGTATGTAACTACTGTGTGTCCAGTCTGGTGAAGGTGGAATCACTCAGGTGTGGGAAGATACAGTTCAGTGTTTCCCTGCAGGTGTTCTGGGTAAAGGGTTCGTGGTATGTGAGGTACAGCACCAACACCAAGTAAGGTGTGAATGATGAGGACTTACCATGCGCGTCCTCTGCCTGCATATCCTTGTCCTCTCAGCTACAGACCCTGTTGCTGACCTGATGTTTGGCCTCTAGTTGTGTGGGTGAAGAAATCTGCTGAAGAAACTGATTCATTGAGGGAGCTGCTGGCAGACAGCCTCAGTGACAGCAAAATATCTGCTTGATTCCAGCCAAATCTGTCACCAGGAAGATTTGGGTTCACACCAGCAACAGGGAGATGCTGATGCTTTTAAAAATCATTTTGGCACTGGTCACAAAAACAACTGTCATAGCAGCACAGTGCTAAGTCCTGCTACTCATACTGAATGCTTGGTGCTGTGGGAGAGAGGCCAAAAATTATCAGAAGCTCACATCTGGCAAAAAAATAAAGGAGAGTGAAGCCAGTGGGGAAGGGGGAGGCAGGAGGAAAAGTAGCACTGAAAGTCATGGTGATTGAAATGGGATATAAGCTTTTTTGAACAGGGATGTGATGGGTATGTGAGGGATGCATGCTGCTGTGGAGTTTACTTGGAGTGCAAAGGATGGATAGCTCAAACAGGGAGATGTGAGAGAAAGCAGTATTTGAGTGTTAATAATTGGGCCAATGGGGGCAGGGGAAGTGATGTGTCAGCAGGATGGAGGGCAGGAAAATGAAAGAAGACTGAGAACTCACTTCTAAGAAGTTGAAAGAAGAAAAGAAAAAAATGCTTCAAAATGTTATCAAATTAACCAGCATATTAAAACCTCACAGGAGAGTGTGGTCCTTTATGAATACTAAGGCAGGCAGCAGGAGTGCAGGAATGCACCTTGCCAGTACTCTCTGGGCTCTGATGGTGGATGTTACTGGGAAAATCAGAGGTGCCTTGGTTGATGAGCTTGAGAGACTGCATTTTGTTGCTTTGACTAACCTGCTTTAAAGGTTTGGACTCTGAATGGTTTTCCTTATGATCTCAGGGTTGTTTTGAAATTGTTCTATGACTTAATTTGCCAGAGATGTTTTGAAATGCAGTTTTTTGCATATCAAAATGAAAATTGAATAAACTGAAGGGAAAAAATCTGTATAGCTCAGTAGCAGATAGAAATCAAAAAATTTCCCTCTCAACTGGCTTCAAATGAAGCCATCTTCATTAACATGCATATTTCAGAACACATACTTAGTCTTCATCATTAATCTTAATATAGGTGATGGATTTAAGTCAAGAGGCAACAAGGCTAAGTCAGCATATGAATGGCTGTGGTATATTCTCTTCACTGATGAACATATTTATCTTGATGACATCTCAGTCGGGGCTCCAGCAAATGTACTTTTCCAGCAGAGATGTGGGGAGGAATATCTACTCACCTGACTGTAATACATACCTCAGTCTGATATTATGTTAGTTATTCTTTAGCAAGGCATGAATGTGTGTTGTTCTAGATAAGCTTTAAAACTGAGTCACCATTCAAGGATCATCTTTATTTAAACTTTAAAACAACATAAATTGTCCTGTGGTACATGTGTGTCACTTGTCAACTAGGTCTGCCTGAATTTGGGCAGCCTTCTTAGAAATTATGTGCTCAGCAGAGGTTGATGGATGGTGCTTATCCTGCCTTTACCAAGCAGACAGTGAAGTAGACTGAAAGTGCCTGAAAGGCTGGGCCCAGAGCCATGTCCAGCCAGAGGACAGTCACTATTGTCCCATGGCCCAGAAGTGGATACTCAGGTCAGAACTGTTTAACCTCATCATTACTGACCCTGGATGATTGGGCAGAGTAATCTGTCAGCACTTTTGAGGATTATATGAAACTGGGAGGAGTGGCTGATGCACTAGAGAGTTATGTTGCCATCCAGAGGAACCTGGACAGGCTGAAGGAATGTCTTGACTGGAGCCTCATGGAGTCCAACCAAGGGATATGGCAAGTGCTGCCACTGGGCAGAAGTAGCCCTATGCACTGCTACAGGCTGGAGCTGACCTCAGGAAAGGGTCTTGAGGTCCTGGTGGACCCCAAGATGACAATGAGCCAGCAATTGTCCTTGTGGCAAGGGTGACCACCACTCTCCTGGGCAGGGCATTGCCCCCAGGTCAGAGGAGGTGTTCCTTCCACTCTGCTCAGCCCTGGTGAGACATGTCTGGGAGATGTGTCCAAAGGTGAGCTCCTTGATATGAGAGAGACATGGGCATACTGGTGGAAATCCAGTAAAAGGCCACAAAAATGGTTAAGGAGTGGAGCATGTGTCATATGAGCAAAGGCTTCAGAGAGCTGGGATTATTTAGTTGAGAGAGGAAAAGTTTCATGGAGACCTTATCCATGTGTGAATACTTGACTGAGGGGAGGGTAAAAAGATGGTCATCAGTGGTTCCCAATGTCGGTACAGGAAATTCTATTTAAAGTCCCAGCATTTTATTGTGAGGGAGATGGGCACTGGAGCAGGTTGCCCAGAGAGGGTGTGAAGTCTCTATGCTTGGAGATACTGAAAACCTGACTGGACACAACACTGAGCAACATGTGTTAGGTGACTGCTTTGAGAAAGGAGTTGGACTTGGTCATCTCTAGAGGTCCCCTCCCACCCCAGCCATGATGTGATTCTGTGGATAGGATATATTTTCGTTATCCTATGAAAAAAAATTCTTCACTGGAATGAAACTACAATTGTTCAGAGGGTTTCAGTGGAAAATAGGGGGGGAAAAAGTCTGTATAGATAAAAGTACATTGGTAGTTAGAACTTGAAAACATTACTGTGGTCAAGTCTATGTTTTACCTTTTACAGGATTCTCAATTCTTGTGATAGAATCATAGAATGGTTTAGGTAGGAAGGGACGTTAAAGATCATCCAGTTCTGCCCCAGCCACCATGGGCAGAGATGCCACCCACTAGATCAGGCTACTCAGGGGCCCACCCAACTTGGCCGTGAAAGAGAATGAAGGATGCTTGTTTTGAATTACAGTAAGAGGGCTTTGGTGGTGGAAGCCTGGCTTGGAAAAATTGACTTTGAATTTCTTGCAGGAAGGAGATCCTGCAAATAGCATATCATGTATGTGGTGCTACCTTTCTGTGTGATGTGCCACAGCTGGAGCAGGGAGTTCTTCCTGGAAGAGCTTGTCCTCTTCTGTGCCTCCCTACCAGCAGTAAGCAGGACCAGAACCCCTATTGCTTTTTAAATGCACCTCTAATTTGTTACTCTCTTCCCTTTTTGTGTGTTTAATCACACAGGTGTTGACTTTTTAGTTTGGTTGGCTCTGAGCAGGCAGGGGGTACAACAGCTGCAGGGTCTGATATATCTGGAATTAATTTCTTGGAATGCACCTGAGAAATGCAGACTAATCCTTCACTAGGTTGCAAGGGTTGGCATGAAATAGCTCTTCTTCTGCAGGCCAAGTTTATTTCAGTGCAACTACTGAATGTTATCCCTACCCTCTGGGCTGTTCTCCATCTGAAAGCTGTTATTTCCCAATCAACACCAGAGAATATTGATCACTGGAAGAGAATAACTTGGCAGGTTTTGAGGGCTCTCTCTGAACTGGAGGTGGCAGCAGTGGGAGCGGGAATTTCTTTTTGTGTGGAGGGAAGAGAAGAAAACTGAAGAATTTTAGTCTAAACCATCTTTGGTATTAATTTAAGAGGAGCTGGGAGCAGCTTTGGAGGTACATGTTCTGAATAGCAATCCTGAGTTACAGACATTCTCCCTGTAATTAGGGTGTGAGGGAGCTGTGAGGCTGCAGCTGGAGAAGAGGATTTTTTTCTAAATTTATAATATGTAAAAGAACTGGAGAGGAGGTGGCGTTTTTTATTAATAAAAACTGTTGCACATCATCAGCTTTATGCAAATATTAGATTAAAGACACATCTTGTGCACAATGAAATGTAAAAGCTGCTGGAATAAAACTACTGGAAAACATAAAGGCTGTTATTTAATTGCAAATCAACCCTCATTTCCCCCAGAATTCTGCTTTTCATTCCTTTGCTTCTTTCTCTGCAATGTGGCATTCAGCATCAGAGAGCTGTGCTGACAAGTTAAACTGTTGTACCTGGAGCCTCAGGGTGACCTTGGGCAATGCACGAGTCTGACATGATGAAAACACTTTTTTTCAAGCTGTCTGTGGTAGACTCCTGGATCCCACATTTCTTTTACAGTCAAGACTTTGTGCCTCTCTGGAAGTAGTATGAATTTACTATACCAGAGTCTGCATCCAAGCAGAGATCCTGCAGTAAACCTGTACTTTGGGAGTATAGAAATTGGTGCTTGTTCTGTGGGATTTTCCAAGAGAGCAGTAGAAACTTTATGCTGATCTCTGCCCCTGGGGATGTAGGTTTGGATTATTCCATTAAGAAAGAAATCCTGCTATTCCTGCATACACAAAAGGAGGTAGACCCTTTCTTCTTTGCCCTTTCTTCACTGACTTTCACAGCGCTCATGGCAAAGTCAGGCCCTTGGCCCAGCAGCTCCAGGGGTGAGTGGTGAGCCATTTCCAGTGAGACAGAAAACAGTTCAGAATGGGCTCATTTCCCTGTGTTTCCTCTGGCTGTGCTGGTGCTCAACACTGTGGCACCATCCTAGTACCCAGATAACATTCAAGCTGACAGAGAGAGCTGCTGTCTCTGGCCTCAGGCTGGACACTGAGGGAGGTTTTCACTGAGCTGTGGGGCTGGAGGCAACAAAAGGGAAGAGTCAGGGTCCAAAATACAGGAGAACAGAGGATGGAGAGACAGTCGGTGATTGCTCTGAATAATAGTTGGCCTGGTGAGAGGCTCACTTAGAGTGGGTCAGGGTTGGATCCTGAATATTGTTGGATATCTGCAAGGACCTGCACTTGAAATTTAGAGGAAAACCAAAGATTTCCAGAAATTCTGAAACTGAGAGGAACTGCAGCTAACAAATGTGTTTGTGTGTATCGTTGGTTTCCTAAGGGCCAGCTGCTTCAGCCTGAGCCTCCTTTAGCAGTCACAGCAAGAGTGGATATTTATTGTTGGCAAGTTCCATCCTGTCTTATGGGAGCTGAACTGCTGGAGATAGCTCCTTCCCCTTGGTGTCTGAGGATGCCTTGGACTCTGAACATTTAAAATTCAGCATGAAATTAGGTTGATCCTGTTAAATGCAGCAAAGTTGTTGCTGACAAGTGTTTGCAAGAATGTGTAAACAAACAAGAGGATAAGGAGGCAAGGTCCCTGTCTGTGGTTGTAAGAGTAAATGTAAATATTAGGCTTAGCGAAAGTAAAAATTGTGTTACAGTGGGTTCCTCAGGCTGTTGGTGCCTCCAGTTTCATGAAGGCTTTCACATTTGAGGTTATCATCTGCTGTGCCTTTGTACAGAGGCTTTTCAGGTTGCATTGAACTTCACCCCAGCACTGGTCAAGACTGAGAAAAGACAAAGACCAGAGATGAGCAGATCACCAGAAGTGGGAGCCCACAACACCAGCAGTGTTATGTAGAGAAACCACAAGCAGGAGTCACCCATTCAGACCCTCTCACTCTAATAAGAATGCTGATGGAAAACGTTTAGCTGTCTGTGATAATTAGAAAAGAGAATGGTGAAACTTAGTTGTCATTTGGGAGAAAACAGGCATCTCATGAGCCAGGCAGCCATGGCAGAAAAGTGTGCTGATGCCTGTCTGCCAGTGGCTTGGTTACAGCCTGGGCTTGAAAGCTGTGAGGAGGAAAAGGAACCAGGTGAAGGGAAATTTTCAGAAATCACTTCAGAGCAGCCCATCTTTGGCAGAGGGAAGGTCTTTGTTGCACTGTAAGACCGAACACAGACATTGCTGAGTTGAACCTGGCAGAGATGCCCGTTGTGTCTCTTGCCTTTTACATAAGGTGGATTTGAGAACAAATACAATTTGGAGGCAAAATGAGGACTATACAGCTTGGTGAGCAATTAAATTTTATTCCTATTTGAAGCCTCTGTAAAATCTTGAGCATGGCTTTGGAGCTTTTGGTATAAACATAAATTACTGAATAACAAACAGGAGAGCAAAATGAAAATCTGTGAACAATTACTTATATCTTTGGAAGAGAGAGCAGGCTTCTGGGTCTCACTAGCAGGTTCTCCTGGAGTACAGGACTATTTGCACCAAGGCTACTCAGCAGCTGAGCCCTCTGGACAGACCCACTGACAATACAGCACATCTGCAAAAATGGTGTGGAGAGTCTCCTCCATGGTTTTGAGAATTATGGGCCAGTTTCATTGGTATGTTCCAGGTGTTTCCTGCATTTATGCCGCACACACCAGTCATCCTACACAGTGAAAGACCAGAACTGAATGGTCATCACCTGCATGTGGGCATTTTAAAGGTTTTGTATTTTGCAGCAATTCACAGATATCTTTAACTATTAGCTAGAATAAATCCAATCTTCAAGTGGAATATTTTCCCAGTGAAGAGTACAATTTCATCAAAATGGAAATGTTTACCTGATACCTGCCGATTTTTATGGATCTCTAACTGGAAGATTTCTTTTATTCCATTGAAATGTATAAGTCTTTCATTTAGACTTGGGTCTGCAAAGAAGTTATTGTATTCCCTTTGGTGTAATATGACATTCAAACTTGAGTGAGTGGAAAAGATGCAAATGAAAAGTGCCAGAAGGAGCAGAGGCAGACTTTGTTTCATAGAAATGTTCATTTAAAAGAAAACTTTAAGTGTTGAAGTTTCTTATCAGAGGCACTACTGGCAATGTTTGTACTGATTAATAATACGTTTTTTTAGGAGAATTTATTATCAATAAAATGTACCTCGGCTGTGATGGTGCTTGATCTTAAGATAGGGTGTATTTAGGGGCTTTATCATTAAGGATTTGGAGCAATTGTGAGATTATGTAGTCTGATCTCATAGACTGCTGGAATTTCATTTTATTATTCTCTTCTAAACTCTATATCTTATTCCCTTAAACTGACACTTGATGCATTGTGTTGGATTTTGAATAGATTGGAGTGAACTATAATGGAGGATAAACCCTGGGCACAGAGGAAGGGAATGAATGAATGAATGAATGCAAGAGGTGAGCAAGGTGAAGTGTGTGGAGGCTGGTGCTTTTCTGAGGCACAGAGGAAGAATCTGGCACATGTGGCAGAGGTTCATCTGCCTCCACCTTCCATTCCTTAGTGTGGAGGGGATGAGTGGAGGTTCCCAGGCCTCCTACCATGGTGCAGAAGTGGTGTTGCTAGGGACTGCCATGCAGCGTTTCTCTGGACCACCAGGAAGCAGGCATGGCACCTGACATGCCGAAGGGGCAACGGTCAGCAGTTGTCCCCAGGCAGTTAGTTTTGAAGAGACAGTGTTGTTTTATAAAGACACCAGACTCTGGATGGCGTCAGGATGTGGATTTATTTATTCAAATTAATTCACTTGCTGGCAAGCAGGGTAATTCCCTTTCTGGGCACTGCCTCAGACACCGACTGTGGTGTGACTGCTCAGCACCAAGGCCCCCCCTTCAGGGGGACACTGAGATGCTGCTGTGCCTTTTGCAGGCACACATGAACACGTATGTAGGGCTGGGCTGCAGAGAGATGTCCTGTGCTGTCCCACCACTGCACAAGGAGGGTCGCATGTGAGATGTATCCAGCCCCAGCTGTGTCCCAGGTAGACAGTGTAAGGCTGGGAGGAAAGCTACTTCCTTTCCCAGCTCTATGTATTTCCATGCAATTTTCTTTCTGCTCATATTTTTTCCCTACACCTTGACTTTGAAATTTGTGTCTTTCATCTTTCTTCAAAATTCAGTTCTTTTGACTTGAATAGAGCAGAGGAATGAATAACCTGAGGAAGGAGGGAATGATTTCATGGCTAAGGCATCTGAATGCTTTGTTCAACATATTCATAACAGACTGAAAAGGGGAATGAATAATAATGACAGAAAACTTTTGGGGGCAGTAGGAAAATCAGACCATGTGTGAAGAATCCAGAAGGATCTTTGGAGGCATAGTGACTCTGCAGAAAACCATGAGATTTAATACCTCTCATTGTACAGGGATATATACATGGTGAAAACTAGTCTTAATGTCACGTACAAAATGTTTGGCTCTGAGCTCTCTCTTATCATGCAGAAATGATGAACCTGAGCTCTGATAGTTTGTATTGTGAAGACATTGGTTGGGGTGATCAGCCAACAGTGATCAAAGAGCCGAGTTGGGGTGCCCAGGATTTAGTAGGAAGAGGACAGAGCAGAAAATTCTGGGACTTCTCAACCCCCTCAGGCAATCAGGTTGACAATCAGCTCAGGGTATGAAAAACTCTAGTCAAACGTGTCATGTGAGCACTTAAATAATGATAAGCAGGTGTTATTTATAAGAGTATGACTATTCTGTAGTACAGGCAGAGCAAATTTATGCCCTAAACCCATTAGACATTTGTCTGTAAGCATCACTGCTGTTGTTGTGCACAGCAGAAAATTCACAAGGACGCAATGTAAGTTTTTACTGGCTCAAGTTCAAAACTGAGTACATTATTCACAAGAAGCAAAGCTACCACTGAATTATTCAGGGCTTGCTGAAAAATTGTTGAAAACCCAGTGCCACCAAGTCACCACACATCACAGTCTGCAAAGCCAGGGCCCTCCATCTGTTGTAGGTCTTTCTCAATAAGCTTGGTGGGAGAAAAAAAAAGATGCATAAAAATAAGTATATAATGAGACATCAATAGCTTTTCTTGGTCAATGACTATATGAGAGTGTATTGCAGCTTGTTTCCACATTTCCAGCAGCCCAGGGAGGGTGTCTAAAAGTCACATGGCTGGTGCTGGTAGGTGAGATGGCAGCAGGGTCAGCCTGATTTGGCTGTTCTGTCTGTTAATGGAGCAGAAAATGTCTCATTTTCTCCTTCTGAGAAGACTCAAGCACCAAGACCATGTCCATGCTCACGCACAGGGTGTTCCCTCCTCTTTGCATCCTGTGGGTGCTGCCAGCAGATGCGGGTGTTGCTGCAGAGCATCACCAGCAGCAGGTGACTCAAGGAGCAACAGGTGCTTGCAGGGACTGTGCTTCAGGTCAGAACAGATGGACAATGATGAGGAGATAGTGCATGTGATTTGGCATCACCAGTGATCATCCTCACAAGACTAGAAATTCCAGACAGTGGCATGAGTCATGCTAGAGGTTTAATTCATATGGCACTAAGAAACTCTCATTTCCAGAGACTGTAAGATACATCTGGTGTTTATTAAAGACTAAACATTATTTACTCTGCAAATGAGATTGATACAATTTCAGAGAGAAACTGCATGCCTTGGAGGAAAAAAAAAGATATTATGTGTTATTTTCAGGGTTACTGAATTTTTAAAGCTTGCCTTAGAGAGTGGGTCATGTCTTCATTTGGCATAAATATTGTGCAATTAATGTGAAGCATATACTGGCCCTTTGCCAGGTGAACATTCATATGTAATTTCCTAAAATCCATTGTGAAAAAGTTCTCTTGTTTTTCCTCATGTAACTGTAAGGATTTTCTTTTAAAGGGAGAAGGTAACTGTCCAGTAATGCACACAGCGTTGACTAAAAGACAACATAAATAATGAAAACAGGTTAAAATGTGTATCTGCTTTCTCAGAAGCCTTGGCATATTCTCTAACTGCATAAATATACAACTTTGGGTCAGGTTTATGGCTGTTTGAACTGGTGGTTGATGTGAAAGGTATTCCTTTTCCCAATGTTTAGTGGCATTAATGTGCAAGCTGTCAAACTTGGAAATGGAGCTAGTGGGAAGAGTGTTGTTGAGGTGGTCAGAGATAAATGGTGTCTTTGGGAAAATCACTGATGGGTGAGAAAATATCATTTGTAGAACAAGACAAAACACTTTATGTTAATAATTTAATTGAACTAGGAAACAAAAGTGCCCTTTTGTTCTTTTTTTGTTTTTCCTTTCTTTGTGACACAGTGACAACACTACAGATCTCCAGCTTCACTCGTTCTGCTTCCCAGGGTGAAGGCCCTCCCTGATATTAATAGGTCCCATCCAGGGCTGGCTTCAAAAAGCCACACCAAAAATCTGATTAAATTTAGATGATTTCATCCAAGACCTTTCAGACCTCCACTGTCATGTGCCTAATGGGTGATGGGCACCACACAGGAAAACTCCTGCACTTGCAGAAGCCCCCCAGGATTTCTGTGGCTCGTTCAGTGGGACTGAGCCCAGTGTGGATAATTGGCCTTTCTCAGCTGATGAGGTGCTGCAGTTCTCTCTGGCATAGTCTGAATAAACAGTGCTAAATCTATACTTTTTAACTGGATCTCAAATGACTCTGCTCACAGCTGTCATTCAGTGTATTGCTGATGTCCACTTGACAGCTCTTAGACATCCACCCAAAGCAAAGATCTTATTGCTCAGCTTTTCAGGGGCCTCTTGCCCAGCAGGATCTTGGCTGTTTTGGAAAGACCTTCTCAAAATTACCTGTAATTTTGTAATTCTATTTTCTCTTTGGTGAAGGTGACCTTAAATGCCCTTATATTCATTGATTCAAATTTACTCTGAGCTTAGTGAAGTGCACTATACACTGAAACCATTCTAAGTAGCCAAAATATTTTTCTGTATTTCATCATGTTTCCCTGGCTACCTGACGTGGGACCTGAACTGACTGTGAAATAACAAAGCAAAAATGGTTTTATGCCTGTGGGTTAAATACCATTTAAACACATCTCACAAATGAAATTTTCAAGTTAAGCATGAATATAGCTAGTCCATTCTAATCTGACTTTTCTGTGGTTACCCATACAGATAAGAATTCCTATTAAATAGTCTATTTTATCTCTCTTTCCAATCCCTTTCAGCTTAAATAATAATTATTTTTTTCTGTTATGACTTATTATTATGCCATTAAAAATTATCAGCAAACACAAGATTTAATCACCTCCATGTTTCAAAGGCAAAGTTTGATTGATGGACTCCCGGGACAGTTTATCAAAATACTAAGTCCTTCATCTATCTTAACACAACATATTGTCACAACATATTTTTATTAAGCAGAAAGCAGTGATTTAGAATAAAAAATCCTCTTGAGCTTTTTACCTTCAGCTTGAATTTGTGTGTCTGAGTCTGGATCTCCAGCATTTTACTTGTCTCTTTTTCTTTTTTTCTGCCTGGGTGAAATGCAAGGTATTTATTTGCAGTTCATTTTCATTGCTGAAGTTTTCCCAGTGCACTCCCTTTTTTCATTTGGCTTTCTCTTATGGGACAATCCACACAGACCAATGCTAACCCTGCTCCCAGCCCTGCTGCAATGCTTCTCCATGAACCATGTGAGGGCAATGGGACCCTCTGGCTGCTTTCATCAACAGGGGTCTGCCGGGACAGAGACTGGGCAATCAACTGTTGGTGAGAGCGTTCCTTGCCATTTAAAGGCAGTCGTGGGGTTAACATCCTTTGAGGACTTGATTATTTTTTTCTGCTGCCTTTCAGTTTGACTGCTCTGGCCTTTTGCACCTGGGTGTGAAGTAGGATGTTGTGTGCAGAAACTCACTAGATGTTGATGTAATCTTATGGAAATTAAGCTCTTGACATAATTTGCATGAAAATATGTAGCATTGGCTTTTGTTGTCTGGAATTGTTTTTTCTGCTGCTGACACCTTCTGAGGAGACCCAGTGACCCCGTCATGAGGAGTCCCCTTCACTGTTTACTCTGCAGGAGTGGCAGGTATTTTTATGGAAAAGGTCTTCCTGAAAGGTCACATTTGGTATGTCTTCTGGTTTTAAATTATAGGCAGTATTACTTTGCTGTCATTACTACTGATTTGATGATGATTCATACCCAAAAGCAATTCTGACTCACTACAGTTCACCTCAACCAACCAGATGACTTTTATTTAACAGGCTAGAGAATTAAAAAGTGAATTTTAAGGAAATAATTTATAACAGACATAGTCCAAACATTAAATCAGTTGGAATTAATAACAAGGAGGATTGTTTCTACTTACAGAAATTATGCAGGCTGAACTACCAAAAGCACAAGTCTCAGCTAAACCAAATGTGACCTTTCAGGAGTTTAGTTTCTTTCAGATATGTATCTGGTAGAAATATTTTGTTGACATCAGTTATATGGATCCTCCAAAAGAAACATCTGCATTTTATTTCTGTCAGACTTTTACAGGAAAATTGATGGATTTTAAAGCTCTTTGCTAGTACTTTCTGCTGTGAAGTTAGTTTGCTTAGTAACATGAAACCAGCTGCTCAGATTGGGAAATACATAGATGTTAAGTCCTTATAAAAGCTCTAAAAATACTAAAACCAGTACTTAGCTCTCTAATCATCTGCTTTATGATCTGATTTACTGGGCAGGGAGGAAAACCTGTATCCCTCTGTGTAAACCAGAAATGCTTACCCTGGCTGGAGGATACAACCTTTCCTTTTGGTAAACATGGACTGACAAAACATGCTAAAGTGACTGTAGAAGTCTTCCACTGATGCTTAGCACTGGAAAGTTATTTTCATCACATGTCTTGGAACCAGCTGCTGTAGGAGTGATGGCAGGGGAAAATCAGTTGTTTGCTGCAGGAGTAGCAGGTACCAGCTACTTTCAATGACCCAAATGTCTGCCCAGTGTTCTGATGTGCTGTGATAGAAGTCAGAAGGAGCAGTGTGCTGGAAAAAATGAATAGCACTATGTTTCTGATGGGACAGTCAACAAGTGTCACTAGACAACATTTCATTAGTCATTATTCATTAATTTTTTACAGTGAGAACAATCAATCACTGAACCAATCTCCTCAGAGATGTGGCAAAGTCTCCACCATGGGCAGTTTTCAATATGTGATAGGACATGGTGCTGGGTAATCTCATGCCGGCTCCCCTTTCCACAAAAGGTTGCACCAGGTCACCTTTCAAGATCACTTCCTACCTGATCTATGATTCTAAAAGTGATAGCCCCAGGTGACGTGGCCTCGGTGTGGGTATGTGGGAGCCATGAATTTGTTCTTGGCATCCAACTGCATATTATCCCGATAGAACTTTTCTGCAGAATTGGCACTACACAACCTTAGGGCACAGTTGCTGCTGAAAAATGCCAGTGAGAGACTTTCTGTTGCAACCTTTGATTGCCTGTCCCAGTCTGTGCTAGCACAACTCCACTTGGGTAGTTATAAGGGGAATCAAGAGTTGTTGCTGTCGCTCCTGTGTAGAAGTAATTTCAACATCATTTGATAGAAAGCCAACCAGCACAATTCTTATCTGCTTCAATCATTTTCCACACTTCAGTTTTGCATACTTAAAATTAAATTTTCCTTTGGTTGCTTCACAACACCAGGTTAGCACATCGGTAATGAAATCAGAAGCTTTTTTCCCCTCTGAAGCCTCACACACCAATTAGTTGGGAGGTGGCAGAAGAAGAAACAATTTTTTGTGTATGCCATCCCAAGCAGCTAAAGCACTGTGCAGGTTGCTGATTCTTGCTCCAAATCTGTCCTACTGATGCATCCCACATGGGGGAAAGCATAGCATGAAGGAGAGGTGTTCAGAATGAAAGTCATCAGTGCTATGTATCAGTCACAGACTATTCTGAGTTGGAAGGGACCCACAAGGATCATCGAGTCCAGCTCTTAAGTCAGTGGCCCACACAGGGCATTGAACCCATGACTTTGGCATTATTACAGCCAAGTTTTAACCAACTGAGCTAATCTCAGGGTCTTGTATTTGCAAGCTAGTGAGACTACAGACTCATCACTACAAAACTCCAGCCCTGCTTAGTCTACCTCGGACACATATCACTTCAGTCTAGAGAGGGAGCTGGAAAATAGCAGGAGAGGCTTTATCTGGTCCCCGGGTGTCATGGTTCTTGTTGCTAAACCCTTCCTTGCTGGGTCTCATGGCAGTCACTGTAAGTACAGATTGTCTGCAGCACAAGACACTGCATGGGAAGGACCAGGGGAATTTCAGGAGCTCACTGTGGAGACCTGAAATGTAGAGTGATTTCCTGAGGTCATCCAGACCAAGGGGTGCTTCTGAACACACCCAGGCCCAGGATTATCCTCATTCCTATAAAGACTAATAAGGATTTAACCAACACTTCATCTCATGTCAAAGATGCAACCTGCAAGTGTCTCATGATTTTCCACCATTATGGTTCCTTTCTCCCCTTGTTGTATATTCTCCATTCTTTATAATGCACTCAGCTTCTTTTGGTAGCCCAGTATCTTTTTATAAATATTTTGATTTACACACACGAGCAAACCTGGAGCACAAGCTAGGATGCAGATATTTTTCCTTTCATTAATAAAGATCCAGACAATCCCAAGCCACATTGGGGCTGACTCATTTGTTACCCTTTCATCATTTGCTGGACTGTCAGGTGTCCATAGCATCCAACTTCTTTCTAATTAGTGAGTTTGTAAGTGTGAATGTTTAATATGTAAAATCTACCAGCTACAGAATGCTAACAGATGTCAAGGGCACATGGGCCATAGTTTGTAAACTGCTGCAATGCAAAATAAGACCAGTAACTGTGACACTGTTTGGCAGATGATGACAATGTCATTCAGTGGTGGCAGAAAGCCTACCATATTCATCAGTACTGTCCTGTTGCAGGTTGGCTGTGAGAGGACCTATAGGATAGGGAAAGAAGACAACTTATCTGTGCAACTGATTTAGAAGTGTCTCTTCTTTGTGTGTACTGGGACTGTTACCTCCTTTGAACCTGAAATAGTGTGTCCTAGTGACCCCAGCACTGTGCTCCACCAAGAAAACTGAAGATTCCTGCTTTGAAAGCAGGGAAGATTTTCCCAAGACAGGCCCATCTCAATTTATCCTGCTGAAATCTCCTGAAGCAATAGGAGCAGGCTGGGCTGTGTGGCTGACTTGCCCAATAGGGAAGGATTTGATGTAATCTAGGGGAGGCAAAATGCACCCTCTATTCCTTGATCAGGCTTTGTGGATGACTCTCAACAGGCATTTCAGGTCTGTGCCTCAAGTGCCCACTTCTAAAATGAGATAATGGCACTGACTCACTTGTCTCACGTGGATGCTCAGAAATATCCAGAGAGGCTGGATAAGCACCAACAGTGCTTGTGGATGGGAAATTGTCAGTCACTGCTTTCTGCTGGCCTCTGTGCCAAATTCAGTTGCAGAAGGACAACTCTTTTGTGTGACTGATGAAGAATGAAGATTCTATGTAATGGAGAATAATGGCAACTTCCAACAGTTTCATTCAAAATCACAGTGAGAGCAAATGATCTGGTTTATGACTACTTTTTTCGGCTTGGTTAAGAGATGAGGAGAGCTATGGCTTCCTCTTCTCTCCAGAACAATGTCAAAGCATCAAATGATTATGAGAAATGTCTGTGCAGTCTGGAAGTAATGAGGTGCTTCAGCAGGATGCAAAGGACAGGACATGGGGGCAGGGGCCTAGAAACCTTTGCAAGGTGAGCAGACGACTAGTAGTTGTCTCCAAACAGATGCTGCTGTTTTCCTCACAAAAATGCCCAAGATGCTTAAGAGGTCAATCAGATATTTATGAAGGCAGCAGGAAAAGGTGAAGGGATGCATGGCAGCTGGCCAATACTTTATGAGTGGCAGCAGCTTCCTTAAAATAAATGAGGCTGTTAAAAAATCATTGGGTTCTTGGCTTATAGTTATCAACATGCATAGGCAAATGAACGGGTGAATCATTTCATTAGCTTATTCACAGCAGTTTGTGCCCAGTGAATACTAATTTAAGCAGTGTCAGGAAAAAGGTGAGGTTAATTCTGGTGTCTCTAATTATAACAAGTAGTTTTTACTCCTCACTATTATTTTGAGATGCTCAGTTAAAATCTAAAGTGAATTAAATGACTATGAAAAACTCGAGGAGAAATCTCAAGCTTGCTCAAGGATTCATACTCAGCACTGAGCACATTTTTTTGTGCCCCACCTGCCCTGCAGAGGCAAGGAGAGGCAGGCATGGGGCAGGAGGTGAGCTGGCAGCTCTCAGGAATGATGCTTCCTCCCTAGTTTGCGTCAGGGATCGGGGAGCGATGCAGCTCTATGTGCGCAGCCGAGCTGTGCTGGCGCTGGAAGGATGGAAACCAAACAGGAGGTGCGGCTCCAGAGCTCATAGTGTGAATAACTGGGATAGGAGGAGGGTGAGGGATGGGAAGCTGCTGCTTTTTCCAGGCTATGAAGGAGAGGGGAAGAGGGATAAAATTGTTTTGCTTTATGTCATGCAAGGCAGGACTTTCTTGCCTTCTGCCCCCTGCACCCCAGCCCAGCATCTCATGTGGGTCATGCCTCTCAGCTTGCTGTCCCTGGCTCACTCTGACAGCAGGGGAAGGATTCTTTCCTCTTTTTGTCCTTTTTCAATATGGGCACTTCCCCACATCAAATCCAAAAGTAGTGGTGAGTAGTGGTTTTTTATTTTTCTTTTTCCCTCTGTGCTTGGTTACTCATGAATAAAGAGCTGCAGAAAACTAATTACAGTGCAACCATGCTGGTTTAAAGTAGCAGAGCGAAGCAGTGAATTATGAAGGTAACAGCTGACACCCCTGACTCATATGCTTTATCTTTACTTTGTGAATTTTTTATTTTGAAAAATCCACTCCCTGTCGCTAGGAATCTGCAAGTCAGGACTAGAGGCTTTCCCGTGGGACTTGTTGCAGTGGAGATGTTACAGGAAGAGGTCAATGGATGAAACTCTTCTGCTTATGTATTAGCTCTGTGGGAGTCCTGGGAGCCCGCTGCTGGATGGGATCTGTCCGACGTGTCTGCAATGCTGGAAACCTACAACCTGTTACTAGAAATAAATCTGCAGTTAGAGTTTAAGAGCATTTTAACAATATGTAACAACTTCTCTAGGTTCATATGAGTGACACCATGAACTTAAGCACATAGGGGCTGTCCTTAAGAAACAGCCTGTCTGAGAAACTTACAGGTGTTTTCACTGAAATCCACCTCTGTCTTCCCCATAGTAACTAGGATTTCAGCCTTCCTGTATAGACTTCAGCGTCTAAATGTCTTGATATTGCAAGAGCAGCATGAAAAGTTTAGATGTAAAGAGCAAATCCCACAAACAAAATGCTCAGTTCTATGCCAAAAATGGTTACCTCTGTAAATGGAAAGATGTTTCAGAATTGACTGGCAATATGAATAAAAGCAGGAAAAGTATCAGCTTACCTAGAAGTAATAGAAGTGGTTTTTGTTGGTGCAGCAGCCAAGATATTGTTGAGAAAAAGATGAGTATAAACCAATAGATGATTATATTGTGTAATCTTTTACTGTAACAGGAGTATGAGGAACGGGTACAAAGAGAATGCTCTTTACAAACACCCTATCTGCAGCATCAGATCAATCAACAATATTAAGAGAAAAAAATAATGTTTGAAAAGCAGCAAATGTCTGAGTGTGTGTACTGGTTTCAGCTTGGTTGGAGTTAACTTCACAGTGACTAGTTCAGGGCTATGTTTTGGGTTTGTGCTGAACACAGAGTTGATCATATAGAGATGTTTTATTAATTTCTGAACAGTGCTAACACAGAGCCCAGGCCTTTTCTGTTTTCCATAGTACCATGCTGGCAAGGAAGTTGGCAGTGCATGGGAGGCTGGGAGGAGACAGAGCCAGGACAGGTGATCCCAACTGACCAAAAGGATATTCCATACCATATGACATCATGCTCAGTATTTAAAACTAGGGGGAAGAAGGACAAAGGGGAGGTGTTTGGAGTGATGACTTTTGTCTTCCCAAATCACCATTACATGTGATCAGACCCTGCTCCCCTGGAGATGGCTGAACACACCCCTGCCCATGGGAAGTACTGAATCAATTCTTTGTTTTGCTTTACTTGGGTGCACAGCTTTTGCATTCCCTATTAAACTGTCTTTATCTCAACTCATGAGTTTTCTAGCTTTTACCCTTCCTATTCTCTCCCCAGTCTCTCTGGTGGAGGAGTGAGTGGCTGAGTGGGCCTTGGTTTCTGGCTGGATTTAAACCACAACACTGTGAAAAGAACAGAGGCAGTTCTCTTTTAGAAGCTGGTCTGTTTACCAGAATCTCTGAGGCAACAGTGATTTTACAATTGGGTACTTCTTTTGATTTGTGCTGATTCTGTCTCTGATGAGTCATATCATGGTTACCCATCCTCTTTGCTGTGTTTTATGGTGGTAGCATGTGCCCTGGCTCTGAGACTCTGATTTACTGAATGTTCTACAAATACCACCTCCTAAATCTTGAAGAGGATGAGCAGAATCTGTCAGGCAGAGATTGGAAAAGTAATTGAATTTTACCAAGTTGAAATGAGCCTCTCTGAAGCAGAACTTCAGCCTGTATTGAGCTAACTTTGATTTCCTTGAACTCAGTAGGAGTAAAAAAACCTGTACTGGGTGCTTTTGAGAATCTCACTGACTTTATTTTCCTACTTATCCTAAGAATACTGCTGTGATCAGATGCCTCTGGTTGGAATTTGTGCTTTCTCTGTGCCTTTTATGCAGTAAGGTGTCTGACATTACTGGAGATGAGGTGTGAGTTGGCAGATGCCCTTTCTTTGCAGACTGTGGTGCCAGAGGCCTTGAGTTGGGAAATGGCTCACCTGTAACCCAGCAGTCGGGCAAGGGGAAAACTGCCATCAGCAGAAAACATGTAACAAATAAAGCATTTCAGAGTTCTTAGATGCCCTCTGGCATTCACTCAGCCATTAATCAGCACCACAGAAATGCACACACACGCTTATGTACTTGCTGGCAAGGATGAGTTTGCTTAATACGATTCAGCGTCTTCTTAGATATAAAGAACACTTACAAGCTAAATGGAAAGATCTTGTTTGCACCTTATATAAATATTATATAGAAACTATCATTATATTTTGCTGTCTATGTTTCATGCACCTGTATCCTCTATTTTCTCATCGCTATAAACAGCTCCATAGGATAACAAAAGGTAGATTTTTTTCTATATATTTATTTGACACATCCCTGGAAACTCTCGCTGACTGCAGAGTGATTTGATTGGAATTGTAGGCAAGTGATAGAGAAGACACAAAGTCAGGTTTTTAGGAAAAAATAATTTCTTGTGGTTTTGCTGCTGTGCAGTTGTATGGGATTTGTTTCAAGTCAGCAATGAATGTCTTCAGTTTGCAGATCGGTTTCAGGGAAGAGTGATCTTTCATAGCTGACCTGTTACTTCCTGTCTCTGAGCAGTAAAGTAGCCAAATTCTACAAGGGACACTTGTGTATAAATGTTAATTTACAAAAGGTCTGCTAGCAATTGCTTAAATATGAAATATAGAGTGTCTGCTTCTCCTAAGAGGGGAAAGATGTGTCCTACATTTACAGTAAATCAATAATCTTCTGTCTCTCTGTACTTCTGTTTATTCAGCTGTAAAACAGAATTTAAAAATTCTTGCCCAGTGAACCTATTTTAAACACTAATATCTGCAGAAATGTATTCTGAACTCTGAGCAAAAAATATTTCTTATGCTAATGGAAGAGGAATACTGAATTCCAACTTCAGGTTTCATTATTTTTAGCAATTCACCACAGTAACAAAATTTATATTAATTTCTACTTGGTTCATTTTCTCTAACTAAGACATCAAATTGAGGTATTTTTCTTCCCCCAGGGCAGGAGGAGAGAATGGGAAACATGGGATTCAGAATGAAAAATGCATTCATGTTTTTAGAATTTAAGAGATTTCAGCAAACTGATACAGCAGACAGTCTTACATAAACAAATTTTCCTTTTGGATATGGATAATTCTAATTATTCCATGAAAATAATTGCTAAAGGAAGCAATAGGCAATTACTGCACTATTTCCTTGCACTACATAGAAATTTTTGAGTAACACCAAATTATGATGGAAGAAATTCCTTTGCTGATGGTAAGATATTAATTTAAAGAGGAACTTCGTTCTGCTGTTTGGGGAACATCTCTGGAAAGCAGAGACAGTCTTCTTTGTTCTGATTATTCTTGGTTCAAATGCTGAGTAATAAGAGTCAAAAGCTTGTATTCTTTGTTTAAAAAAAATGAATAAGTGACATGGACTGTGGGCTTTGTTTTAGGGGAATGTTCTTTGCTAAGAGCGCAAATGTCTCTTTCATCATAAGCTTGTTCAGCCCCCATCACAAGGGGCATTCTTCTTGTGCTTCTGAGTGCTAACAATGGATAAACATTTATAACTAGCAGTGACACCATGGTGAGAGGTGTTTGTTGTCTCTATGATCAGTCAGAGCAATGATGGTCTTGGTGTGGGTAGGAGGTGGGTGGTTTGTTTTGGTGCTGCTGTTCTGTTCAGGCGTGGGCTGAAGCCAAGCTGAAGCCAAAAATCATTAGCTGTCCACAGGATTACCTGCTACAGTTTGCAGGGCTACCACCTGGAAACAGTGTCAGAGTGCAAGGGTTAGGAGGACCACGAAGTTGCCCTAAAGGACAGGCTGAGCTCTCCCTGCCTTGTCCTCACCTTACTGCACTTCACCCGTGGTAGGCAACATGGCCCTGAGGATCATGGATCTCCCAGGCAGACCAGGGCCACTGACCCACTTCTCTCCATGGACTATAAAGAAAGCCCAAAGAAGCCAACTGGTGTGTGTACTGTAGTTAAAAGAATCTCATCCCCAGGGACTCAGCAACTAGAAAAAAAAAAAAACCAAAACCCAACCAAACACAAGGAAAAGCACCAAGGTTTACTAGTTGCTTTTATAACTATTTATGGGGTAATTTTCCTGAGTCTTGAAGAGCTAGGAGATGTGGCATCCTATGAATATCTTAGGTGCATGTTAAAACAGAGTCACTGTAGAACCCAGTTTTAGTGTCTGAAGTGTTGGAAGAAGATGTGGTTATTTGTAATGTGTTATCACAGAAACCATTTTATTTTCCTTTTGGATGCATCACTGAAAATACTGAAGAAGTTCTGCTGTCCCAAAATAGCCTGGCATTAATTCTGGTCTCTTCACTGTGTGAAGAGGGCGAGTGTAACACCGAACTTAGGCAAAGAAAGCAAGAAACTGGAGAAAAAACCACTTAGGATGATGTTCTTATGGATAACATCACATTTAATGCCATTGGGAAAGTATTAAAGGAAGGTTTGCTGAGGGAGCCTGATCTAGGAGCTCAGATAGCAGTAGATGTTTTCAGGCCCTTAGAGAAATCATGGTGTAGAGACTGTCTGGGTTGTGTTGCACTTGTGAGCAGATTAACCACTTGCTGAAGTGGACACCCCACAGAGTGCTGCCAAAGGACTGCCCTGGTGGTGGTGGTACGCTCCTGCTCCCACATCCCACCCACTGGAGGTGATGGGGATGGTGTTCCTCTGTGCAGAGCACCACGGCTGCCATGACTGATGTTGACTTCAAAGCTGACTGGTGTGTGTTTTGCTGATGTACTACCTGGAATTTTGTGTGTGTTGTGTTTAGACCCCATTCCTGAGATTCATCCTTCCATCTGTGCATCTATATCTGAGCAAGTTGTCTTGACCCCCTTTACAGTTCATGGGGAAAACTGACACTTTCAGAATTTCATTCATGTCATTCTATAGTTTTAAAATTAAACTACATTTAGAAATACTCAGAATGAAACACATTTAGAATACATTGTTTGGATAAAGATGCCTGTTTCCCTCTATTTACCCTAAAGACAGTCTATGCTAACCAGCTAAGAGCAAGAGATGAAAAGCTCAGTGAAGTGTTGTGCTGGTTTTGGCTGGAATAGAGTTAATTTTCTGCATAGTAGCTGCATGGGGCTGCTCCTTGTGTTTGTGCTGGAAACTGTTGACAACACAGTGGTGTTTCCATTAATCCTGAGCTGTGGTGATGCAGAGTCAACGCCTTTTCTGGTCCTCTGGTCATCACCCTGTGAGTAAGGAGGCTCGAGGTAC
Source organism: Sakesphorus luctuosus (assembly GCA_013396695.1). Taxonomy (NCBI): domain Eukaryota; kingdom Metazoa; phylum Chordata; class Aves; order Passeriformes; family Thamnophilidae; genus Sakesphorus; species Sakesphorus luctuosus. Next base: position 804,276 of record VWZD01005629.1, read on the forward strand.
ACAAGGAGCTAAGAGGGGACACAGCAGAGGCAAGGAACCTGAACTGAGCCCTTTCTGCCACGTGGCCCCAGAGCCCTGGGCCTGGTGCCACAGGGAGGCCAATATGTATTTAGTAAACTGAGATGAAAGAAAATTGTATACTGAAGACTTGCCCTCCATTCCCACAATGGATTCATGGATGAGGGATAGAGGATTTAGCAAAGACAGAAAATTGTGAAGTCCATTGCCAACAGCTTACTCAGAAAGGGCTTTTGCTTCCTTAAAACATATAATTTAAATTACTGCTTGGAATAGTTCGGGGTTTTTTCCCAATAATTTACCTACAAGATAAATATGATTATTTCATTGTATAATAGCTCATTTGCTAAAGGGGGCTACATTATCAATCTTGGGATATTTATTTTCTGTTAGGAAAAAACAGAGTAAATAGATAAAATCACCATCAAGTTTAAAATGTTGCTGGTTTAAGACCTTTCTTGTCAGTTTATTGTCATTCATTTGGGACATTTGCAAATGAAAATATTGATACCATGCTCCAAACTTCTTTCACTAGTCAGAATATCTTTTCTGACTGGCATATACACTTTTGTCTTCTGACATTTCTCATTCTCTTAATTCTCTACACTAATTAATCATGTCAGTCAAGAACTCACCACAAATCTTTTGGTGTGGTGTATGTCCAAAGCCATGCATTTCTTGATTAGTGTTGGGGGAATTATGATGATAAGGCAACTGCACTCTGCTCCTTCCAGCTGTCAAGGAAATGTCAAGGGGGACTCTGGTGGAGTGTGTTGCCTCTGTAGTTCTCACCCTTTAGACTAAAGTTTACAACATGCTGAGGAATATTTCTAAGGGCTATAACTTTTGTTCTCTGACATCCAACAGATGTCAACACATTTTAAAGCTTTGTTGTCAGAGAACATCAATCTCACTATGCCATGCTTAGAAATGTGCTTTCTTTGTCCATCGTAAAGAAACTGGTCCTTAAACACAATTTCCCATATTCAAATGTATTCTTTCAGATGGTGGCCATTTTACCAAGTAGTCCAGTTCACTTTGCAAAGGTAAGATATTATCTTGCTTGCTCGATAGTTTCCTGATCTTGTCATCTGCTGCATGGTTTACCAGCAAAAAGCCTGTGTCACAGTCAAAGCATTTATTTAGTGCTGGCTCAATGTGTGATCTCTCCGGGAGCCTGCACCGAAGAGGTCCCCTCTGGCACTGTGGGTGCCTGGGCACACTTGAAGACCCATCCATGACCCAGCCTTGAATGCATCTAATGCTTCTTCTGATGTCTTCACCTTTCTTGTGCATGTTGATCAATGAACATACCTGTTGTGGTTTAACCCCAACCAGCAGCCGAGCCCCACACAGCTGCTCACTGACTCCCCCAGTGAGGTGGAGGGAACTGGAAGAGTAAAAATGAGAAAACTTATGGGTTGAGATAAAAGACAGTTTAACAGGTAAAGCAAAAGCCACGGGCTCAAGCAAACATGAAACAAGGTATTCATTCACCCCTTTCCATGGGCAGGCAGGTGTTCAGTCATCCTCAGGAAAGGAGAGTTTCATCATGGGTAATGGTGGCTTGACAAGACAAATGCCAAAGTCCCCTCCACCCCCTTCCTCCTTCACCAAAGGGGGATATCATGACACCAATGGTACAGGATATCCCTTGTATCAGTTTCCCTGGCTGTGTTGCCTCCCAACTCCTCGTGCACACCCAACCTCCTCACTGGTGGTGTGGAGTAAAGAGCAGAAAAGGCCTTGACTTTGTGTCAGCACTACTTGTCTCTGTATTACTACACTCTTTCCAACACAAATCCAAAACACAGCCCCATACAGTTACTATGAACAAAATGAACTCTATTCCAGCAAAAAACAACACAATATCGTATAACAGTCAAGAGTCTCAGGAGTATCCAAGAATACCTATAGTGTATAAACCCATAATCTTACTGGGAAAATGTCCAAACCTTCCTTTTACAACGCTATGCTGAATTACAGAGTGATCTCTCAGATGTGCTGATCTAGATCCTAAATTAAATGGTTGTTTTACTGATCTGGAGTAGCCTTCCTACAATGTACAATACCTGAAGTCACCATGTTCTTCTTCTTTGGGAGCTTTGGCAGTGTTTCAGCCCTGTGGTGCTCTCCCTAGTTTCCTCAGAGATGTTCAAACATCTCTGCTTCCTCTCTCTAAGGCTCTTGTCTGCAAATTTTAGCAGATGGCACCTCACTTCCTCTCTTGTTCCTCCTGTGGGTTGGACACCACATTCACCAACATCATATGGGTTAAATATATTCCTCTGCTTCAGTCTCAGTTTGACACGGGCCAGATGAAGCCCAGAGTGGGCTCCACACCAGGAACAGGGGGTCTGCTCAAGCATCAGTGGTGCCTGGACCACAGCTCTCAGCCCAAACAGGCAGGCAGCCTTCCCCAGGCACAGTTTCTGGCAGGACAAGGTGCAGGATCAGTATGGCACAATTTGTACCTATGTGGCCTGAACCAGTACTAACATGTACTACATATTTCACAGTCCTCTGGAAACTGAAAAGCTAAACAGTTATACAACAAGCTTGGCAACTGTCTGTCTAAACCTACACATCTAAATCTGATGAGAGCTGATCTGAAGATTTTAATGACAAAATGTTCCCAAAAATAAACATGTTTTAGTGCAAAAAGTTGCAGTTTAGTTATACCTAGGATTTTCTTTCTGACTATAGGACTCTGAGCACAGGCACAGCCCAAGCCATCTTGTGGTAAGGACATGATTGGCCCCTTTTGGCTGCCAGGACATGCTGTTGGCTCAATTCAACTTGCCATCAGCCCAAATGAATTTTGGAACCCTTGGCTGAATCAATGGGCGATCTAGTCAGAAGAACTCTCTATGAGTCAGCTGGTGCTTCTAGGATCATCCTGGTGCCAATATCAGATTGCACAAGGGAAGCAGTGGCTCTTCTGCTGCACAGTGCCATGTGAGAGCCACCAGCAGAGCCGTCACATTCTCTCTGGAAGTCACCAGAGCTGATGCCACACACGCAGGGCAGCAGATACTGACTGGTGCAGGCTGGTGCTTAGGCTGGCTCTGGCATTTGTGCAACACATTGACTGAGAACTGGAGCCTTCTCTTTCCAAGGCTGTTTCATCCAGGTTTCAGGGAGAAGGTGCTGTATGAAGAGCTCAGTCATCTGGTGCTGCTATGGACTGGACTTGTGTTATGTTCAGAAATTGAAGGCAACAAGGTGACAGAGGATGGCATTCAAGGTTTTCCATTATTGCTTCTGTCCCTTACTATCAGGGAATTAAATAGGAACAGGCAATAAGAAAGCATTAATTTTTCAAAATGCCCCTTTGGAAATGTTTTGTCAATATTTTAATACACTTGCAGAAGTTATAGTGAGTTTTTGTCCATTAATTTCTCTTAGACAAATATCTCAGAAAACAGAGGTACCAAGGCAGAAGCAAAGATGATGACAGTACCAAGGCACACAGCAAAGAAGAGGCAATTCAGGCAACAGCCATGATTTCAGATAAATTTTGGCAAATATTTCAGGGCAGGTTCCAAGATGCTGCCTAGTTGGACCCTGACCTAGCAAACATCCTTTTAAGCAAGACATTAAGCTCAGAAAAGTCTTTTGCGTGGTCTGAGTTGCACCACAAACTGCTGCCTTTAGCTGATCATAGAGTCTAACTCTGTGAACATAAATACCTTCCCCTGTGCTTTGGATTACTACTAGAAAATGTCACTGGAAAAGGACCTGATGAGTGCCCTGTGCTGCCATAAAGTCTCTGTATATTGGAATGAGTTTCCTTTAATGAGATTACTTAATTCAGATGTGAAGGACATCAATAACTCTCACTGATTGGATGAGAGTTGTAAGCATTCAGTCCATAAATTATGGAGAATGGTAGGTAAACGCATATCATCTCATACATAGGATAGAAAGCTGCAGTGCACTTTTCCCCTAATATGACACACACATCAAATACTATACACATATTTTTCAGCATAATTTCACTGTTTATAAGACAATTACATTACTAGGAAATTAAAATTAGCAATAGAGAGACAGATCTTGCAACTTCTTTGCAGTGGAGGGAGAGAAAATGGGCAGAGCTTTATGAAGAAATGGAAATCAGGCTGGCTTTATTGCCACATCAGGGGTTATTTATTGTAACAGTTCTGTTTTAACTCCAGCACTCAGTTAAAGAAAAGCCCCAAACCAACCATCTGTCCTGAATGAACAAAGTGAGTTTCTAGTGCAAAGCCATACAAGGAGAGTGTTCAGCAGAGCTTGCTTGGTAGCTTGGTTTGTGCCACAGAGTGAATGGGAAGCTTTTGCCAAAGACTGCAAGTCTTGTGCCATTATTACAAACAGAGATACTGATGGGAATGAAGTTGTAGCCAGGAATCTCAATCCTGTCTTCTTTCCTGAGGTGGCTGTAAAGGCAGTCCCCAGGATACTGCTCTGTGTATGTGTGTACCAGCAAGATGACCAAGACTGTACCAGTGTGTGCCTGTCTCCTGGCCCCACTTTTCAGCTGAACACAGAGCCTTGTTGATTCTCCCCACTTTTATTTTGGTAAAACACATGGGATTGCCTTAAATACAAAACCTGAACTGATTTCTTTGCCAAGCCTGAAAGTAGTCCACCCTTAAAATTACTGCTTCTATAGTTAGGTTTGATTATAATCAACTACTAAATAAAAAATAACATGTTACATAAACAAACTCCTCCCCCCAGCCTCAAAAATTATTTTTGAAAGGTATTTTTGCATACAGTTAAAATACTCCTGTTGATTGATTTTCACTCTGCCCCCTCTAGACTTCACAGATAACAGTGGAGTTATATATAGTGACAGAGTCTGGCAGCAGGGAGGAAGTATTTCCCAAGAAGTCTATTGCTGGTTTGTGTTAGGTAAGAGCTGCAGACACAATCCTGCCCCACCAGCAGGGTGAGAGGCTCACTATGGGTGAGAGACTCAATGGGCCGAGAATATCTTGACAGTGGTCACCTTTATTCTGCCTTCATCTCTAAAGTCAAAGGATGCCTGGAAAGCACCTGAGTGGGAAAGGAGTCATCATTTTCCATGCTGTGTGGCAGCACTGCAGTCAAGTCAGCAGGCACAAATTTCTGCTGATTTTGCCATTTTCTATAGGGCTGTGGGTGTATATAAATACTGAGCAGCTAGTTAATTTCTATGAGCTTTTGGGAGCAGGGGAGATCTTACATGGTTTTGCAAATTGTTTAGCACAGTGGGAATATCAACTTGGCAGAGAGCTATATTAGATGAGTTCTTTATATTTGTTATAAGTTTAGCTGATGAGCCTAAATTTGATCTTTAGAGTTCAGAACAAGCCTGAAATTGTCAGCTGACTTGAGCTAGGCTGAGCTAGCTAACAGCTGACTTCTTCTAGCCAGTAATATTGTATTCCATACCAACTTACATCATCTCAATAAGAGTAAGAGCCAGTGTGTGAGTGTGGCTTGAGCAGTTACTTCACAGCTGTAGTCCCAGCAGGACACACAGTGCCGTCCCAGGAGAGACGGGGAGGCCCAAGCCCACAGCACCAGCTCACCATCATGTTATCTTAGGGAAGTAAATGTTTGTTCTTAGTTCTTCTCTTTACTTAAGTCTGTCTTTAGGGAATTGAGTTCTTTAAAATGATTTGTAGTTAGAATGGTAAAATTTGTGCTTACTGGGGAGTGGGAAGTTATTTCTTGTTATATATAACTTGTGTAAGTGTGTGTGTTACATTGTAGTTTTCTCTTAATTTTCTCTTTTCTGTATAAATACATGTAGTTAGTTTCAGCATAAACCTAGTTTGGCGGTTTTTTTCCCTCTCCCTCTTCTTCCCTTTTCACTCTGTCTTGGACATTTGGCATTTTGCCAGCTCAACCCAAAACAATATTATAGCACCATTACAATGGACTGGGGAGAAAGGACAGGCAAGGGCAGGGGCTCAGTGTTAATTCAGGGCTCTTGTTCATCCAGGCCAACATGTGGTGACAGGAAAATGGGCAAGTGAAATCCCAGCAAGGACAAATAAGAAAACAGGAATTGAACGTTGGAGAGAAGTAGTGATACAAAGGGCAGAGAGATTGTTTACATGGGAGCCATACAGGGCTGGAGAGAGACAGCTAATCTCATTGAACTAACACAGTTGGTTTGCACAGTACATTGTATTTCAGCTGCCCAAAGGCATCCTGAATCCAAACTGCGTGAACAGAGAAACTCAGCCTGGTTTCTCTGTGTAAACCATGAGAAGCAATTATATTCAGTGGTTCCAACACCAGGTCTGCAGTCGGGACCTGGGTGCTTCACCTCTACCTAATGTCCCTCCCCACCCCTCCCCTTGCCTGAGCTGCAGTCCACTGAGAAGGTCAAGTAGGGACAAGTCATAGCTCTTGCTGCAAGAACAGAAAAGTGAACAAGTGGGATTGAAATCTTTCCTTTATGCCTTGTGTCACTTAGTACTCGAAATTTAGATGTGGTAGCACCAGATCAGTGTTGCTGAAGGCAGAGGAACATTACCCTGAGCTCCAGCTCACACATCTGATCTTGTCACCTGGATCAAAGAGAGTGCATTTACAGAGTGTTTTGACTCCTTCTAATGAAGAGGTCATAAATAAGGCAGAGCAGTATCAGCCTTTTCATTTGTGCTTGGTTAGGACTGCTTCAGATTCTAATGTATTTGGAACTGCAGCAAAGCTTTATTATGAAACAGTCCAAGTCTCTTGCTGAAGCTCTGGGTTAACTGAGGACTGGAGATGCTGAGCCACCCCACAGATCTTTCTGACTCCGTGATGGGAAGGATTGCCTATAGCAAGGACCCTGGATATAACATTTCCTCTCCTGCCACAGATTTTTGCTGTGGCCCTGGCTGGTTTGCTTAGTGACTGTGGCTGGATGAGGCTAAAGACACTTACCTGTACTTGTTCCCTGCCAGTGAGCCCTGCTGATGTGGAGTGGCCCAAGTCTTTCCATGCAAACTTCATATTGTGTAGCATGACCACATCCAGGCTGTGTGTTGACAACCCTGAGCCATGTCTGGGCATTATCTGGGGCACTGTTTGCTTGGCTGAGGGCCAAAAATGTGCCAGGACTATGGCAATAATTTCACAAAATGAAAAATTGAATTCCTGTACCAGGGACTGTTTCCTTTGGGGTTTCCAGACTGAGGCACATCTTTACATCACCAGCTGTAAAATCGCAAACATGTGCACACATGTGTAAACATAAGTTATATACAAAGGCATACTTATGAGGTTAATTATAGGAAACTTTTTTAGGCATTTGGGTTTATGGCAAGGTATTTAAGCTCCTAGTGGTCAAAGAAATGCTACTGGGAATTCAGTATATCTGTGTATTTTCAGATCTAGGCCAGAGTCCCTGTCCCAGAGGGTTTTTGGTCCCACTAGACACTTTTCTGCTAGCAGGAATGAAGAACCAGCATAAATGATGATGTGCATTTTCCTTTGATCCTTCCCTTGTTTGGCATTATCTTCCTTTGATAAACTGTCTCCCTGCTGCCAATTGTCTTCCCTCCTCATGCTGCTTTTCTGCCAGACCACACAGAGGAATCTCAGAGGTACTTGCAGTGATTTGAGTGGACTGACTAGCCTTCACAACCCTCAGTGCTCCAGGAACAGAGCTGAAGGCCATAAATCTTATTTAAATTGCCATCTTAATGTGTTCTCTTGAGACTTTTTAGGCTGGGGGTTGGATGGAGCTGTGCACTGAGCTCATTCATTTATCCTTACCCTGTTGCAGATTTCTCCAGCTTCCTGATTTGTAACTAGGTCAGCTTCATAAAGCATCCATCCTAGGGCTTCATAAAGCTTCATGTCTGTTCTAGGGTTTCATAAAGCACCATTTCTGTTCTAGTCTTCAGCTGGGAAGATACAGCTGGAGGGGGCTGGATAACAAACGAGTGAGACTGCATGGATCTGCAAGTGTGTGTATGTCTGTGTCTCTTACCTATTGCCTTATAACAATTTACACAAGACTTGTGAATTGAGATAAGCCATGTAAGACCAGTCCACTTGCACCTGCTATTCCACACTGGAATTAAAATGTCCCATACTGGGACATTTCCTAGGGCTCATGTATCCTACTGTGAATGGCAGGTATCCAGAGAAACTTCATGCTGAAGTTCTTTTTATTTGTCATTTGAACATTGAGATGTTCTGATGGGATGGACTAAAAGTGTTTGAAATGGGTGAGTGATCCAAGGCTGGCTACAAGGGGTGAACTCTCCTTTAAAGGTGGCACAGTGGACTCAGTGCAGCAGGATGCCACCATGGGGGCCTGGCTACTGGTGGGGAGGAGCAGAAAGAGAAGAAAAACAGTGAGAATCTAATAGCAAATGCTTTTCTACTCCATTAATCATTAATTAAGGACTCAAAATGGAAGTCCTGGCAGCTGTGGGGTCAGGGCTGCAATACCGACAGCCTCTGCCCTGAGAGTGATGGGGGGAGGTGGAGTTGGGCGAAGGAGAGGAAAAGGAAGGCAAAGCAGGAAAAGTCGACAAGAGATGTAAAGGCTGAATGGGGGGGGGGAAAGGAAGAACAATTAAATGATCATCAATTCTGATTCACACGTGTACAAGCTGTCTGGTTATTGAAGATTCTCAGAAGAGAGAAAAGTCTGCTCAGAAACAGCTTTATCTTTCATTTTGCTAAGCAAAGTCCTTTCTCACACTAAAAGAAAAGAGCATTTTGCAGAAGTGAATTGAGTTCCTACGTTCAGCTACACTTTTAAGCCTGTCCTTACCTGGGTCTTTTTCTCTACCAGGGACCTCATTCATTTCAGTTTTTGAATCAAGCAGTCAAAGTGTAGCCATTCAGTGGATTGGAAGGAAAGGAAAAATAGAGGGCAGAACAATCTTATTATACATGTGTAGAGTGACTTACCTTTTCCCTGGACCCATCCATAATCTGATTTTTCTGTTGTAACTTTTCTCCCTACATGAAATCTCCAAGCGCAAGAATTTAGTTTAACAACTATGCAATAATTGTCCAGACAGTTTCTATTACATTTGGAAGTGGTAAACTTCCAATAATAATTGTGTCCTATTATCTCAGTTAAGTTTTAAAAAAACATGCCTCTCCTAATAAATGTCACTAAGCATCTGTCAGTGAGGCCAGCCTTATATTAAGGCAAACATTTGAGTTGCAGGAATATTGAACAATAGAGCAGACGTCTACATGTGTATCGCTAGGCACACAAAATTGAAACAGATGTGAACCTGTAGGCAATCATCTTTTGGGGGGTTTGCCAATTAAGCCAGTCCAAATCTGATTATATTCTCAGTGTGCTGAGAAGGGAATCAGCTTGCAGCAAAGATTTCAAAGGGTCACTTAATCTTGCCAGCCTTTCCTGTAGTCAGGGCTGGTCACTCTTTACAAAGCCCCATGATGTGGGAAAAGTAACTCATGAACCAAAATGGGTGAGAAGGACATGCGAGCTTTTTCTCACATACAACAAATTATGGAGGATCTGCTGCAGTTGGGTATTTGGGAGGAAGCCTCACTTTCATGATCATTAACAAATCCTAGTAAAAAGCCCAAGCAATGATTGCATTTCCTTTCAACAGCACTAATTTACCATTTAATGAGTTCCATCAGGTGTTCTGCCATTGCATTTTTTGTTTGTTTTGGAGTTTGTGTTTTTCTGGCTCACACCTGAATTTTTTTCTGGAGTTCCCTCTCTGCATGGCCATTTTCCTGTTCTTGGCTCTCCTGGGATGAGAGTGAGGTCAGTTGCAATGGCCAGCCTTCCCATGCTGTCTGGTGCTTCTGTCTGCAGCAGCCCCATTGCAGAGGGAAACCCCTGCCAGGAGTCTGGGTCTTCCGTGAGATCCCCAGGGAGAGCCTCTGCTTTCCTTCCACACATTGCTACCTGCTTGTTTAATTCCCCAAGCTGTAATGCTAGCCAGGAAAAAAAAGCACAGTATTTAGAGCTACAGCCTTGCTCTCCATTAGGAGCTGTGGAGATATTTTAGGAACTCAGTATGTCTGAGATGCTTTCCTTCTCCAAAACATGGACATTCAGGGCCTTGTTGCCTCATTAAAAAATAGTTACTGACTGCCAAGTGCAATGAAGGCCTGGGATGAAAACAGTCTCCTCTTAAGCATTGTCTGATTTTAGTCTGATTAGGCTGCCTACTAATTACATAGCTGCCTTGAAAGCAGTAACCCAGCTCCCTGCAGACTCATGGTCTCTTAATTTTCTGATATCAGCAAGCAGGGCAGTCAGCAGCTTGCAGATCAGAGGATAATGCTGCAGTAAGAGCTAACTGGTACTTCATGATGTTGTTCAACACAAAAAGTATTTTGAAAAGTACCAAAGAAACCCAGTTAACTTGTTTTCTGTACAGGACACAGCCTGGCTCTTAATGCTCTACTTGCTGTGCAGGATGTAGTAGTGTGGGGTTTGGTTTTACTTCTGAAAAAGAGCTGAGTGCCACAAGGTCAGGTTGTGGCACAGAAGCCCCTGCTGTGCCAGGGGAAGGCTACAGGGGTATAAAAGCATTCGAGTTTAAGAAAGAGACTTTTGGTAGAATGGGATTTCCTTTCAGGGTCTGACCAAATCTATTTCCAGAAAGCTTATTAATATTGCTGTAGTGAGAGGAGAGCCTGGTAGCAAAGGAAAGCTGTAGGTCACTGCCCCCAAAACTTCCGGCAGGAGGAGGGAGTTACCTAAACAAATGGGACCATCAAACAAAACTGGGAGGACCAAAACAGGAAACTGGTTTTTCTGAGCTCACACAGCAAAGATGAAAGTTCCCACCCTCTGACACCAATCCATACCCTTCCCCAGGCTCTCCTTCTTTCAGGTGTCTGCTTGTGCTTCATCTCTCACCCCTGGGCAGATGAAAGAAATATATTGCTGGTAAGATTTTCTCTCCACTGTTGCTGACCAGCAATCTGTCTGTTACTTATCTTTAACACACTGCACTAGAGAGAGCCCTGCTAGTCTGTGTGTACCTCTAAAGGTCTTGTGGCTGATAGGGAAATTTCTGATGTGTCTGCATTAGCTGGACCTGGCATTACAGTGAAGATTGACATTTCTTTTAAACTTGAGGTCAAGAGCCATACAAAAATAAAAAACTTCCATAAGTTATAAATGAACTTGCTCTGTAGCTGGCCTGACCTCCATAGTATCCCCAGCAAACAAGTCAGTAATATTTTCTAAGATAACAGTGTTCCAGAATAAAAGCTCCTCTGTGCCCAGAGCTATGAGAAAATAAAAGCATCCCCCTGGTCCAGTGCTTTATTCCTGCCCTGTGAGCAGTGCTAGCATCTTCCCCACAGATCAGTCCAACTTTGAGATCCTCATGACTATTACACTACAGATTTGTTGGCACTAAAAATTGTTGATATTGCAGGCTCACTTGCTGGTTTTAACTGGCAAAATTTGATGCAAGGACATTGAGAACATCTGTTGGAACTCAGGAAAAAAGGTAGATGGACACAGCCTTGTTCTAGTAGTATCCCACTTTCCAAAGAGTCTTCTCCCAAAGCTTGCTCAGTGTACTGCATTATATGTTGACATCATTATCATCACCATTATTAATAATTTGAACCACTGTACTGCTTTGAGGTCTGTACTAGGAACAGGATCTCCCAATAGCAGACAAGAGTGCACCTATCTATAGCAAGAGACAGTCCATGCTACAGAAAGCTCACTACAAAAATAGTGAGATCAGAGACAAAGGAGGGACAAAGCAGGTGGCATATTCTTCACTCGAGGTTTGCCTGCCTCATCACATCTCCTGACAGGAAGAGAAAGGCTTCCTTTCCCACACCAACTCAGAGTGATGGGCAGTGTCTCCCTATATTAAGTTCGACCCTACTTATGAAACTGAGAAGGGTCCTTGATAGCCATATTCTTGTCAGTAGGCTAATGCAATTATTCTTAAATCCTTACAGGATGCTATCTGCCCCTGTTGCTTGGCTGGTGGGTGTGTATCCATACATATTCAGCTATCTAAGAATTAGCCATTTTGTCTTTAAACTAGTTTTCTGTAGTCCCAGGAAAACTCTGAGAAAGAGACAGCAAATGTAACTGGACTTTTTGGACCTCTTCCCTGAGACAAAGCCTAAAGGCTAAAACAGCCTAAACTCCCATTGATAAGTGCTGGTGGCAACAGAAACCATCAAAAGCCTTAAAAACCTTTTAAGAAAGAAATGTGAGAAAAACTGCAAAGGGGACAAGAGCAAATATTAAAAAATAACCTCAACATTTTAATCACTATCCCATTTTAATCAAGGACAGCACTCTGTTAGTATAAAAATACCTGTTACATTTATTTTATTGTAGCTTTGCTGAGTAATCCCCTGCCTAATACAGTTATCAAGTGTCTTTTTAGGTTCTACATAGAGGTGAACAGACGGCTTGTTTGTGTGTGACTGTGTAAGAAAACTCCTTTCTGCAAACAGGGGATGTAGGTGAGTTACTCAGTGCACTAATTAAATGGAGCAAATTTACATTTGTGTATTAAGTTAATTGTGCAGCAAACCAGAGCTTAGAATCAGATTAGTTTCCACTCAGCTCAGGTCAGTTAATAACATTTCCAATGTGGTACCGGAAAACTGGAGGTTATGCAGTTTCTCTAGCTAGGTAAGATACCAGAGCACACATTGCAAGCAGGACTAGGAATCCTTTCCTCCTTGCTGGTATCAACAAAAGTTGGTTTGATCCAGCCCATCATCAGCACTGTCATAGCTCAGGCCAGCTTGGACAGCAATGAATCAATGATTAATACTTAAAAAAGAGAGCTGCAAAATACCATTGAAGAGTAAAATATTTGAGGTTAGGAAGAGTCATTAATGACCATCTCAACCTTCAGTAATACAGAGACACACATTTTCAGTTGGTTAGGTTCAGATTCATTGCATTGTATCTGACTGTATTGATAGTACAACCAAATACTATTTTATTATTGAATGCTAATAAAATTATAGGATGAACAAATATTAAATCTCATTAACTAGAATTAGAAATGCATGTATCTATGTGTTTGTAAGATGGATATGTGCTGCTGAATACAAGCAAAGACATTGAGATTATTCTTATTTGGCTGTAGACATGTTTGACGAAGACTCTCTAAGCTTTGGGGAGAAACAGGGACTCCAAGGGTCTCATCTGACTTATTTTAGGCATTTGCCTTATGATGAGATGGCCAGAACCCTGAAAGACTCTGTAGCTCTATGCTAATTGAAATGGGGAGGTAATGGTTAACACAGAAGGAAATGCCTGCGTTGTAGGTATCCATATTTCCTAAAGAAATCTGCCTTTTACTGGAAACTTTAGTACTTAAAAAAAAAAAAAAGAAGAAAAAAGAAAGCGTTTCTCAGAGGAACCAACTGATGGCAAAATAGAAAAGAACCCTCTTGATAAAAATTATCCCAAAAGAGTTTGTAAATAGGCCAGATCATGCAGGTGAAAGTTCCAGGCTCATTTGTTGTGCATCAGGAATAACAATGGGAAAAAACTGTGCTTTGAATCCCGTGTGCTCCTGGGATTTTACTAAACAAGGGCATACTACTGCCAAGTGAAGACTGACATACAGGCTGCATTTGAACTGCTGTTCATAGGGATTAACTTTTTATTAGAGTTAATTAGAATCAATATCAATTTAGACAGCTTTCTTTCAGAAGTGGGAGGGACGGTGAGCAGAGTGAAAGCAGCAGAGGATGTGAATAATGATAAATACACATGGCACGTTTTTGTTATTGTGAATAGGAGCAATTCTGCCAAAATCAGTGCTCTGATTTAACTTGAATATTCAGAATGGCCTATTATTATACTGCACAAATTATGTGGTTTAAAACTTTTCATGTTTTATGCCTCTCTTAATTGACAGGAAAATTCTGAGAGAGACAGGCATAAACCACAAACAGAACAGTTTTATATCTGACTTAAGATAGCCATATGCCATCAGTGTTCCCAAGTCAGCTTATTTGTCTTCAATATTCAAACATATTTTTAAAAAGTGGTTGAAGAGAAAAAGTATATATCAAAATTGAATGATTAGTGAGATGCCAAAATTCAACATTTGCAATATATTACTCAGAAAATTTCACATGCAGAAAAAATGATGAGAAAAGAGATCTTTTTCCAGTGCTACTGCCTCAGACAAAGCAGAATTACCTGTTTGTGTAGGAGACATTTCAGTCTCATCTGCAGTGCTGAGGTTTTGTTCTGCTCTCCATGGGGGCTCCATGAGTTCATGGGGTTCATTAAATAGCAGGAATCTTCTGTCCTGCTAAGAGTCAAATTGGAGACCATAGGGGAGCTGATGTGGTGACACCTTGAAAGAGGTACTCAAACTTGACGTTATACCCATTGCCTATACCTAGTCAGCCTACACAAGTCTTCCCATCAGTGGGAGCCTCAAGAGATTCCATGGACCTGACTTGGGGAAGGAGGAGAGCTGAGCATGACACACCCTGGACTCCAGTGCTCAGTGTGGAGCTGGCTCTCAAGGGTATGGGCCTCTTTCCCCCTGCCGTCCTCTGCCCTTCTCTCACCCTGGGCTAGTCCTGTGGCCAAAGCCTGAGCTGGGAGTGGTGTGTGGGCAGCATCTCTGCAGGAACACTTAGCAGATCCAGCCCAGCTGGAGTCATATATCCGTGCTCTGCAGATCTAAGATGCTTTTTCCTCATTTACTCCTGCTGTACAAGAAGGGCAATGATGCCAAGTAACTAATAAAATTTCATATCCAACATATTTTGTCTTTCTGTTTTCATAAAAAGCCAAGTGTGTCTCACCATTTTCTCTGTTTATCATCAGGGCATGGAAAAAAATCAGAGACATATGTTGTGTTTATTCCAGCAGCTGTGCAGCTCACATTGCAGAATAAACCAACAAGCACTGTCCCACAGAGCTACACATGGCAAAGGTGTGCAGACCCACACAGCAGTTGGCATGTTGTAACAATGCCAAGCCCTGTAGCTCCCTTGGAGGCTTTGGGTTTGTCTCCATGGGCACCCAGGAGTGATGGACCTTGTGCAATTCTCCTTTGTGCCTTTTCTTTGTACTTACTCCTGAAGATTAATTGGTGTATGACACAGAGAAATAACTGGGCCAAAGTACACTCAGGCAGGAAGGAGCAAAGGAAAATGTGTGTTATATTTATGTACATTTTATAGCTGCTACAGAAGCACAAGCTTTACTGTGCAGTATCTTCAAGAGTTCAAACCCTAGTAATAATTTTGATGTGAGTTGTGTTTACCATGTGTATGTGTTCTTTAAGGGGGATAATATGAGATCATCACTGTCATCCAGGCATTTGTGGAAAAGGGCACTCTCTGTAATGCTAAGTCCCTTGTGCCTTATGTAGTCCCTCCCTTGTGCTGGTGGCAGCGTCTCAGCTATGTACCAAAGGTTAGCTGCTGAGTCACTGGAACCAAAGCATCCAAACAGTGACTTATGTGAAACCTACTTGCTAGGAATGGTGATTCACTGACCCAAATTTGAGTTCTTTTTTTGTATGAATTTGAGAGGAATTTGATTACCCTTTTTCCAAGAAAGATTTTCTCATTTCCCACTTTCCCAGGAATAGAAGCAGCAGAGCAGCCGTATAGTGTTGGATGCTCATCTTGGCAATTTCCAAAGTGCTGTGAACAGAGTATGCCAGGAATTTTGTTTCTAAACATCCACTCGAGGTCCTCTGCCTCCCTAAAATCCTCTAGGTACCTTATCCTGAAAGCTAGAAAACTTTTTCTATGCATAAATACATAAAACCTCCCTGTGAAAACTTACGCTTTTTGACTTATCTGAGAAAGCTGCCCTGAAACTTCCTTGGAGCTAATCTGATTTTCTCTGCCCTTGCTCCACGAACCTTCAGTCACCAAGTCCGTCATTCTGTGTGCTGTTAAAGGCTGAAACTTCATCCCCTACTTGTCATTTTGGCAGCGACCTCATTACACCAAGTCCTTCTTGACATGGCTTTCTGCTAGGAGGGAATCAGCTTTATCTGATCTGAGAGCTGCCTGGAAAAACTCAGGACAGAAAGCAATGAGCAAAGCTGCATCCCCTCCTCTGCTACATGTTAGAGTTAAAACTCCTTCTTCAATGTTGTCATTAATCTTATTCAAGTATCATACTTTTTTCATATTTTCTTAAGTCTTGTATTGAATTATTAATACCTACCTTTAAAACATCTTCCAGTGTGAGATTTCCAAGTATTTACACACAGTGGGTAAGCACAAGTCAGTAACTCACAGGTGACTCAGTCATTTGGTAGAAGAAGCAGGAACAGAACTGCAGCTTCCTAACTAGTGCAACTTGACACAACTTAACAGAGGGCAAAATTCAACCTTTTGGTTTACCCGGGCTGGTGTGTGCTGTACAGTGCAAGGTAATTATTGGGGGATGATTGTTTACAGAGTGTGACAGCAGTCTCTCTAAGGGCTTGGGGTTCAGACTTGCTTTTTCATTTCATATCTGTCCAGTACCCAGTACACTTGTTGTTTCCTCTTATCAAAGGGCTGCCAAAGGGAACAACATCATCATCATTCAGAACAGCCCCTGCATTTTCTGACCTGTATTTCTCTTGCAGATTAAATATCCAGCTATAATAAAAATGCATAAATACATAGTCTGCATGGAGCAAAGATAAAATCTGGGCTATCAGTCTGGGATGGAAGAAGAGAATTATGATCTACTCTTTTGGTTGTCTGATTTGCAATCCCACTGAGCATAGCTGCGAATTGCAGTAAATCCAAACATTGAGGGTAGAGCTGTAGACCTTTTTGAGTATATTTTCAAACACTGCCTGACAAGAGAGAATGTTTCTTGATTGGAAGAAATAGTATCCTGACTGTCTCCTTTATTTTTTAACTCAGACAGGGTAAATAAGATCACCCATACTGTGTGTCTGGAGCTACAGAGCAAATGAATGAGCTATAAGAAAAGGGGAGCAAGAGGCAATTTCTTGCAGCACAAGATTGCAAGTTATAGATTAAAGATTTTGTGTCCAACAAAGTTGGAGAATGCCTGCATATATGTTGATCAGGATTCATCTGAATGACATCTCTGACACAGGCTCAAGGAGCTAGCTACCATCCCTTATATTCAGTTGAGAGAAACAGTGATTCCTACACAGGATCCCTAATAAAGACACCCATATTGACTAGAAAGGGAGTTATAGATGAACAACACTACTGTAGATACATCTATAGTTAGATCATGTATTTAATTTGTGATTTTATGGCTGCTCATACTCAGGTGTCCAAAAGCCCCCAGCTGTGCCCTCCAAGGTGGTGATCACTCAGTATTGCATCTTCAATAGAGTAGAAACTGAGAGGGGAAGAAAGCAGAGAAAATGGTGAGGATGGTTTTATTTACAGGGAAAAGATGGAAATGAATGAAGAAGTTAAGCGTGAAAGGTAATGGAAAAGTTTGAATGGAAATATGAGGGCAGTCGCATGTGTATCACACATAAAATGGGATGTGGTTACTGAGCCAAGTAGAAGGACATAAAATAAAGCCCTGAAAAAATATGAAGCTGAAAAGAACATGATACAAATCAAAAGAATACCCTGTACCAACTTCCTTCTTTTAAACCCTGTACCAGTTTGCTGAAATCCCTTTAACGAGAAGGTCTGATGGGCCCTGGTAGGACGTGCTGGCTCTTGAAGGTCAGAGCAGGCAAGCTCAGGAGTGGAGATCGATGACTGGAAAACTCCAGACTTCAATGTTTTATGTTAGGCTGCAATGAAAACTGTGGTGATCAGTGCTCCCTCCTCTCTGAGACCATCAGTTGTCAGGAGAAGGTATCATAAAACCTGCTTCCTCTTCTTCTCTGCTGAGGAATATTTCAGAATGAGATGGGTGATACTGACTTGTCTAGGCTTATGCTGGTTTTCCCAGAATTCCTACATGGGTTAGGGAAAGGCTTCCTTTATCCTGATTATCTAATTTCAGGTGGTGATTGAGAACTTTTTTGACAGTGTGGGTAAAGCTGTCAGGTTGTGACATGGGCTGTTTGGGAGTGCCTGGTTTGCATCCCTGTGCATCCCTGGCAGCCTGTGGTAGCATCCCTGCAGGGTGGAGTGAGCTGATTACCATGTCCATATGGAAAGATTGACATGGTTTCCCCTGCAGAAAGAGCAGCTCTGACAAGAGAGCCTTCCTAGGTGTGTGAGGCAGAAACAGCTGTGTGGGAGAAAGTATTGAAGAAGTCCACAAGATGTTTCTGACTCATGAAGAAAGTCTTCATTCACATGACCACCCAAGATGCCAAAATGTTAGTTCACTCTTGAGTCTGGATTTGGAGCAAACTGACCAGTTCACATTGTCATAGGTTCAAAATGCTGGTTGGGAGGATCCTCCAAAGGTCATCAATTGGCTGTGCCATGCCCCGCACATTACTGTGGATGCTCTGAAATGATAGGATGCAAGATTGTATCTATAATGGGAACTGAAGATCAGTAATGACTGTAAATGATTTGATGTTTTTCTGTTGTTGATATAAATGAAATTCCAGTGCCTAAACAGCTTTCAAATAGATTTTTCAAGGAAAGTGTGTGAAATCTATGGAAGGGCAGAGAATTTAACAAAGCATCCAAAATTTCAGGCTATGAGCAACCAGATAGCTCTTCAGTGTGAAAACATTAATACCAGAGCATGGAGTTTTGCATGAACTCAGCTGTTGAAGTCCTTTCCAGCCCATGGCAGCTTGAGTCAAATATCATCTACAGCGGACTGAAACTACAGAGTATCTGACATTTATGTGCCTGATGGAAGGGATTTTGGAACTGTGAATTGATGTGTGTCTGGACTTACTGAGCTCAGTGAACTGAGTAAAAGAGTGTGATGGTAACAAGGGGTTTATTTTTCTCTTCTGCTTAGTTTCCCTTCCTTCTTGGTTTGCCCAAAAGTAAATTCACCCTGCAAAGAGGGCAATGGGATCTGCTACAATTGGGTACTGCATTAGTTTGGCTTAAAGACAGGCACACAACCCAACAATGAAGGAGTTAAACTCATGAGGTGAAGTTAGGATGGCTTTTCAAGGACAGTCTTGGCCACCTGGTTTGTCAATACAGATCCTGCTTCACACTTGCCATGGCCACATAAACTGCCTTGCAGCTGAGGAAGTACTGCCCTGATGTGGAAAGCTTGTCTGCATTCCTGTTACTGTTTTAACTGTGTTCTGTGAAATTTCTTCATTTATATAATTGGATTGAATGTGTCTGTTAAGGGTAATAGCAGAGATTACTTGGACTACATGAAGATTGGGACAGTGAGCAGCCTGTCTTTGTAAACAGGGTAGATATGTGCTTCCCAAAAAATGAAAAAAGGCAGTTTTCCCTCTGTCTTTCTCTTCCATACTCATCAAAGTAGCTAGGAACCCTTGTCACCACTTATTTATGAAATGCAGTTGATTTAGTGATTCAGCAATCAATTAGCTCCATATTCTTGGAATGAATGTGGTTAAAAAATAATTTAGGTGGTTTACACTTCAGGAACTGGCAACTCATCTTAAACAGGCTTTTAAACACTGGAATCTTCTAATGTTATTGACCACTCAGAAATGATAGAATTATTCTGGAAATGATCTCTTAAAACAAAATTGAATGCTTTGCATGAACTCAACTGTTGAGGTCCTTATCAGCCCATGGCAGCTTGAGTCAAATATAATCTCCAGCAGATTGAAACTTCAGACTGTCTGACACTTATATGCCTGATGGAAGGGATTTTGGAGCTGTGAATTGATGTGTGTATGGACTCCTTGAGGTCAGTGAACTGAGTAAAAGAGCGTGATGGTAACAGATGCCAACAAAATTGCTTCCTGGAGGCTGGAGCAGCAACTGAACACCACAAGGACCTGCAGAAAGGGCTTTCTGATGCTTTTAGGTGTGCCTGAGAAGGGGTTTTCCTAATAAGAAAAGTAAATATGTGCAGAGATCAGCCAGACCTGCTGTTGCTGGTTTTGCTTTTTGCAGCCGCTGCCGTATTGGCACAATCCCCACTGCAGCAATGGAGTGATTCCTGCCTCTGTCTTACAGGAGGGACAACCTGGAGACTCTGCTCTCCATCAGCCAAGCAAGCTTGTTGGCTTTTTGTGAAGGAATAATGCATTATTTCAAGTAACTTTAGGGGAACCATGGCATTCCTTACTGCTCTCAGTGAGACACCAGCTGTAATATTTAGCACTTTAAATGTACAATTTTAACTCTCCTTGTGTTGTACAGCTTAGTAGTGAGAACCTTTATTGTCAAAGTCCCTGCAAAAACACTCTCTGCTAGCCTGTCCTGACCTTGATCTTCCTCCTCTCTGAATGTCATGCTTAGAAGCTGGTAGTGCTGTTAGAAGGCAGGGTTAAAAACACAGCAGTGCACTTCTGGTGGTTGTATTGCTATGGTGATTTATTCACAGGGTTATCTACTGGAGCTTCAGGGAGCAGCAATTATGGATCTCAGGTCATCAGCTTAGTTCTCAAGGGGCCAAAACTCCCCTTAGAAGTGGTGACAGATTCAGCTACCAAGCACTGCCTTTCATGGAGCATCTGTAAACACTTCAGAAGGCCAAATGTTTTACTGCAAATGGAATTTTTTTAATCTGCTGCAGAGCAAAGGACTAGAAAAAAGCAGGACTTGTCCCAGGGAGTGTCCCTTGCTGAGAGGGACAAAGGAACTGTGCTGCTGCAGAGCAAGTGGGGCTGGTCCCAACTCCCAGCTGGCACTCTCCACTCAAACCATGCCTAGTGTGAGTAGTTGCACAAGTGCACATGCCCCAGTCTCTTGCCTGCATGCTCCATGCTGGGCCACTTCCAGCTGGCAGATCTCCAAGGACCTTGAGGACCTGTGCTGTATTCCTTGGGGGTTAAGCAGTGCCTCATAACCATGTGTGCTCCTTGGCTTCTGTAGCACTGGTGCAGCAAAGATTGATCCCCTGTACAGGCAGGACAAGACCTCTCTGCCATGCCTTTGCTCCTTGGGAACTAAGATAGTGCAGCCATATCTGTGTGGCCCTATTGAGTAACTGATTGAAAGGGCAGCAAGAGGGTGATGGAGGTTATTATTTACACTTGTGAAATGAACTGAGTTAAACCAGACAGCAGTGATGCTGTAATCAATAACGGGCAGTATTTTCCCTGAAATTGCATTGAAGTTTTATGACTGCTGCTACTGAGTTTCATACTCTTAAGGGATCTACTCAAACAGTGGGCTGGCTGGTAGACGTGAGCCCCCGTGGCCCAAAGCTGGTGCCATCACCGATGGTGCAGACATAAGTGCAAAACAGCTCCATGTTTTTAAAGCAAGGAAATGGAGCATTTCATTTGAAATAACTAGTTAAAGTAAAAACAAGCAAACAAAAGAAAGCAGTTCATAATAATTGGTTGTTTAGTACGTAGTTAAAGATAAAGGCTGTTCATTAGATAATCTCATTAAAACAAAGCCAAGAAAATCAAGCAATTTACTAACACCTACACGGGCAATTGGTTTTCTCATTTCCATTGATTTGTCTCATTTCACAAATCTAGAATTATGCTTTCCATCCCTTCCATGAAGTCTATAAATTATGATATGCACAATGCAAGCTCTATCAGAGAGGCTCTAACACAAAAAATATTCTCTTACTTCATTAAACAATCTAACCCTGCCCCAGGCAAACAGAGTAACTCATGATCTTCTCCTTAATGAAGTCACGATAAGTTTTGTAATACATATGGCATTTCCATGGGCCAAGGAAGATGAAAAGTTGGCTCCAATTGACTTTGGAATAAAAGGAGTTATTTTCTCTATTAAGCAGGATAACTTGGGCATTGACTGGGCAATGATGATGTCCTGTAGAACTTTTCAAAGAGAAGTAAAACTGGTTTCATAGAGTGTGACTTGGGAATGTCATCTCAGTCTGTCCTGGTCTAACTATTGATGTCTTTGCATTTGAGGTTGGGACTCCTCAGGCAGTTGCAGATTCACTGTCACCATTCAAAGGTGACATCTGAAGGTGGCAAAACCACAATGTGTGGACTCAGGACCACTGTGAAAGTTTCCAGGTGCTATAACCATCCTGTATGATGCCGAATAAGTTTCCTTCATAGGTTCACCAATAGGAAAAGAAATCCCTGTCTTTTTCTCTGTGTATCTGTCTGTGCCCTCAATTCTCCCTCAGACATTGTCTCAGCTAAACCTCAGCCAAGGCAATGTCTATTCTCTGTCAGTATTACTCTGTGATGACTCTAACAGATGATGCATTTTGTATCTGCTTTAAACTTGTAAAGTACCTTGTGCACATTATTTTTCTCTTTTCTGTTTTNTAGTTTG
This sequence comes from Sakesphorus luctuosus, assembly GCA_013396695.1. Taxonomy (NCBI): domain Eukaryota; kingdom Metazoa; phylum Chordata; class Aves; order Passeriformes; family Thamnophilidae; genus Sakesphorus; species Sakesphorus luctuosus. The sequence goes on from VWZD01005629.1 coordinate 826,566, forward strand.
CAATTGTCCTGCTTGGCAAAGTACAATATTGAGAGGGTTTCTCTTCATTCAGACTTGTGATGAGTAACTTCACAGTTCCACTTTCAATATTGACTTTAGTCATTTATATGTGAAGTGCCAAAATATCTCTTGCAATATGGATCTAACTAATTTACTGAAGGATGTGTGATAAGTTGCTCTAATGACTGGGTTCTGAGCTCAGAAATACCTGGAATCCTGTCTGGCCTAGATCATGACTTAGAAGAAATTTTTGGTGATTGCCCATACTGTGGCAATAATCATTAACATCACTTAAGGCTTCTTAGGACTAAAAGAATTATATTGAGTAATTCAGCTTCACAGCACGTCTGAGAAGGTGAGTGATGATTTGGCAGTCTGAGAACAAGAAAAAACTGAGCTGTGCTAATTTACTTCATACCAAAGTTTCAGAGGCCAAACACAGCTCCAGTTTTCCTTGCTGAACCCCTGAGGCCACTATTCAGTTACAAGTGGAGTCCATTCATTTTGCTGATCTTATGAACACTTTTGTTATTTTTTTGTCAAATATCTGGCCAGAAGCATTTTCCTGGATCACCAAGGCACTCAGAGCCAAGCTGTATGAACTCCTCTCCCAGGACTGGCTGCAGCAGGTTGGCAGAGAGTTCAGTGAAAACAGAATAATGTTGATACTTCAGCTACTTTAAATTTGCAATAAATATCCAAAGCTTGTAAAAAATTGTTTAAATGCAAATGAAGCTCTGCCTTAATACAATTACTCACCTTAAATGCCAAACTACTTTTCTGCTCTAGCCATGAAATAACAATATAACATTTGCAGCATTAAGAACTTGCCTTGCAGTTCCAAAATATAAGTCAGCAAAGATCTGGAAAGAAATACGTATTCTTTCAGAGTACCTCCTAAGCCAGAACGAAACTTAGCACCTCTGACTCAAAAAATATCAGTTGTCAGATTGGCCTTTTCTAAGGCAGTGGTTTGGTCAAAGCTCCTGATCAAAAGCAGGGATCAGCTTGCTGCTACCTGGTGTGCATACGCTTATAAACTAGCCAGCCTACCTTCCTCTAATCCTTGAGTGGAGACTAATTAGTCAATGTAAAATGAAGTAAATTGGATAGATATAGAAATATTGGCTGCTGGGGTTTTTGGAAAATGCATATAGTTCACTTTTTATAAGCTTTAAATAAATTGTGATTGATCAAAATGTACAACCACATTACAAAGACAAATGTCTGTGCTGTTAGTGCACGTTAAAGATCTCCAAGCACATATTGCAAATAGGGTAAAACAGATTTTACTCTGAAATATTCCCCAGATAGGTTCTGTAGGTGCTTTATTCCTATCTATGAAGAATCTGACAGTGATTCTTTGGTGAAGATCATTATTGATTTACATAAGATGTATACCTTTAGAATTTAAATAAATAAATAGCTTAAAAAAATACTTGTCAAAACTGAAGTTCTTCCCAGGGGAACATTTGCCTTGACAGGTGTTTCAATTTTAAAAGACCTAGTGATTTTTTTTAACTCAAAAATATGATATTTATAGACTCAATATGGCTTTTAATTAATTTAAGCTAATACTTTTAACAAATGTAATATGACATCAAACCAAAATATTTTTCCACTAACATCAGCTTTTTTTGACATGTAGTTTCAAGCCTCCAAGATTTTGAATTATTGTCTTGATCACTTTTTTATCTCCAAGATAAGGGAAAGCAACTGTATAAGATACTCTTTGATCATAAAAACAGTGGCTTGGGTGTTCATTTCCCTTCCAGTTTGCAAGGCTAATCCCTTCTGGGGACAGTTAAATCTATTATGAGTATTCTCAGAGGCCCAGCAGTGGCTGTGGTGCTTGGCCAAAATATGGCCTTATGTACCTTGATAGTTGTGTGCAATCTGGGGTTGCTTGGTATTTTATCATCCTTCCACACTGTTACTGGGACCCTGTGGATATCGTTTAGACTACCAGTGACACAAAGTGGATATTTTCTAGTAGTGCTTAATGTGGAAAACAGAGCAGCTGAATTAGACAAATCAGTGTAATGAGGTGGTAAATAATCTTGTCAGGTGTTGTCTTATTAGGCAGTGGAAGGTAATTACCTCCAAAGGGATCGTCAACAAATGAATTGTTAGTCAGGCAATTCAGCTTGTGAGTCGTTCAGAGGCCCCCAAATGCTGTTCCCATCCTTCTATAGGCCAAGAGCCTTCAGTTGATAAAATCTTATAAACATAAATAGGATTGATTTGACTATTGCTTCTGCCCATATTGAAGTGCAGATTTAGCCATTGTAATTAGTTTTAAAAATGACATTCAAAGGCTGACACATCAGGTGGAGCTGTGATTACAGCAAAGTAGACCCAGATTCTGGGTATATTAATCATAGAATCATAGAATAGTTAGGGTTGGAAGGGATCTCTGGAGATCATCTAGCCCAACCCCTGTAGGCTGACACTGTCAAATCTTCATAACACTCATGTCATCCAGACCTTTGTGTTGTTACAGATCTGTTCTGACAGCTGGAGGGACCAAGTCAAACAGATCCTCCGGAGTGACCGTGTCCCTCTGGCCAGGGTACTGGTCGGGTGTTCAAGGAACTTTCTCAAGGAGAGCTGGGAGAATGAAAATTAAGCAGCCAAAAGCTGTTGGAGCCCTGTGTGTGAATGAGGCAGCGCTGCTGTTTGCCATGGTACCCACACCAGACTGGTACTTGGCTCTGGTGTGGCTGGAGTGTCCAAGAGAAAGCTTATAGCAACAGTAGGGATTCAGTTTTGGAAAGTTCTCAACCACAAATAACCACACATTGACCTGGTCTGGTCTGTTCTCTGTACAATGTGACTGAGAGAATGGCCAGGGCTTGGGATATCTCATGGAACTGATGATGCCTATGGGGAATGAACTGTAAGCTTTCCACTTCAGAGGCTTTGGAAGGAGGGAGTTCTTATCATTATGATACTGGCTGTTGATAAAGCATAAGTTTCTGATATTTTTGTCTCTAGCTTTTCCTTTCTTTTAATTTACAAGTGTCAATCCTTAGAATGAAAAGAGGTATTGACCTGTGATTCCCTGTAATATGTCTAAGCAGGTTAAGAGAATACACCTCCCTCCTACAATCTCCCAACTCTCCCAAAAAGTCCTTACCCATGTCTCATCCTCTGAAAGAAAGCCCTCAGCATCTCTGGTGAATAGTGGCTGCTTTCTGCATGCAATTTAGAGCTGTACATGGCAGCCAAAGATGTGTAAGCACTCTTGTATTTCCTAGTGTATTTCCTCTGCATATGAAATCCCTCAGGAAGCCAGTGTAGAGGCCTATGGTCAATCCTGCCCTGTTTGGTTGAAGTTTCTTGCCAGCAGTGTGATCCTAGTTTGAGTGGATCATGACACTGAAGTCTTTCTCTGATAGAACATCAGCTACTTTGGCATTGGCAGACACTCACCTACTCTTGTGATATGATAAAATGTGCTCCCTCTCGGCTTAGGAGTGTCTATTTTTACAGAAGTTTCCCCCCCATCTTCTGCAAGGCAGAAGAGTCAGAATAATAGGAGCTGATAAACAGCATCAACATGTTCCTCTTGCTCTGTATGAGTCAGCTGTTGGGTGTTCATCCACATGCCAGAAAGGTCCCTGTGCTTTTGTTTGTGGGAAAAGCTGCTATCTGTTGTCCCCCACAGACCTGCTGGAAGGACTGTGGACCAGAACCCAGTCCATCAAATACACCAGGCAACCTGCAGCACATCTCTGGGAGTTGTGGGTTTAAGACTTGGGAAGTTTTTCTTATGTCATTGGCATCAACAGTTCAGGCTGCATGTTGAAAAATGGTGCTCAAACTGCTTCTCTGCTTCTTCTGTCCCTGTTTGCCTGCACAAGAAACTTTCCACAGAAAGTACAGATTTTGGAGAGGAAGCCTGTCTGATGGAGGGGCTCCTGCTGGACCAGAGACTGGCAGCTAACCATCTCAGGGTGCCAGACTGGTAAAATATTAACAACCTCCATACTCATTGTCTGCCTAAATCCAGTAACGTGCTGCATGCAGTTTCAGTGTTAGCACGGGAATTATCTCAGCTGCCTTCAGCCTTCTGAAATTTTAGAGATAGCTAAAGAAGGCAGACATGCTTATCTGAAGGACCATCATCCCACATGACTTAAGCACTGCTTTTAAGAGAGCATGAATTTTCTCCTGATACCTAGATTTTTTGAGGGAAAATGGATCCCATCTGCAGACTGAGGAAACCTAACTACAGGATGTAGTTTTAAAGGTCTTCATTTTTGTGTTTTCTTGGAAGCCTGGCTTTTATTTAGGAAGACTTTATGTAGATATTTGTCTTTCTTTACCACCATGTCCCTGTTAAACCCTTCATAATACACTCAACAATATCTGTATAGTCAATAGGTCAGGAACACTGATTTTAGCAATGCTAATGTGTGTGGACTCACACCAGATCAGCTGCTGGCCTGTTTTATTGAACATCTGCCATGGTTCAGTCTATTAATATGGCTTAAGCAGATGGATATTCCTGTTTGCTTTCCTCTTGTGCATAAAAGTTTGGGATCATGCCTTCTATCTACAGTGCTGTATTACAAAGTGCTTGATACTGATGGACTAGAGGTGTGTACTTTACAGGAATCTGGGTAACACCCTACCCAGGTTTGCCCTGCCATACTAACTAGCACCAGCCTCACTGGTGTCCTCATGAGCTGAAACACATGGCTTGAGTCATGCTGACAGCACACTGAAGTGCTGCCAAGGGATGCTAAACCCATTTGCTGGGTGAAACATGCCTCCTTCTAGCCCCAAGTATTGCTGTTTGCTGGAGCACCCATGCTTGCCTTCATCCAGCAGGAACTCCACAGTGCACATACCCCATGTTTGTTCACACTAGAACCCTCCTGCCCAGAAGCTGTGGGGCCTGGAAGTGTTCCAGTCCCTCACAGTGCCTCCTGCTCTTTGCAGACAGTGGCTAGCTCACCTTTGCATGTGCTTAGAGAAAAAAACAGTGAACAGTGATACAATCACCTTCCAGGAAGACGAGGCAAAGCCATCAGAATTGGCTGGAAGGAGGTGTTGCAAACCATCAGAGAGCCAAGACCTCACTGATACTCAGATGAACAGAAGGACAAATTGCCTTCAGGTGTGGGGTCAGAGTTCATTGAATCCATTAATTTTCATCTGTTTTTCAGAGCCTCCCTCACTGGAAGGGCAGATGACAGTACATTGGCAAGGACAAAAGGACTTTTGCTGTTGAAATAACTGACTAATTTTAAGAGCATGACCTGGCAGCACAATGAAAAACTGAAGAAGTAAAATGAGGACAGAGCAGCCAAAATGTCTTCCCACGTCAATACTTCAGCTTTGTTACATAAAAAAATCAGGCTTTTGTGAGAATATGATGCAACAGGACACATTTCAAATGAATAAATCAGCTATTCCTGATGGCAAGCTATGTGCAGAGCAGTAGTGAAGCATTCAGCGTAGCTATGGTGACACTGTCTCCCTACTAACAAAGAAATATGCTGAAATTAGAAAAAGATTTCTGAGCAATCTATAATTGGGCATTCAGACTAGAAGTATTTGTACTAAAAATGGTTGCAAATTTCTTAAATACAATTTTTTGTAATACACTCTTTGGATATTGCAGTTAGATTCTGATAACAGCCAGTACAGGCCTGGTTTGCTGAAGGGTTGTAACTGACTGAGATCACAGCTTTTTGTCATTTGTAAAAAATGTGGCTTATTTCTGCTTGGACAATTTCCAGCTCCCTTGGAAAAACTCTCCTGAACTTTTCACCCAGCTGGTGTTTGCTAATAGCCTGGATGTGCATACGCAGAGCTGCTCTGTTCCTATCATGGCTCGAGGGACCTTTCCTACACAAATCCCTAGAGATCTTGGGGAGAATGGGTTGTTGAAGGACAGTAATTACAATATGGTGGTTGTGGGCAGCCACAGGTTGTCTCACACATCTGTCTGCCATGTAGTGTCCCCTCAAGGCATATATCCATCGTATCTCCATTGCACATCAGAAAATTCTTGGCTTGAACTGTGTTTCCCTCAAGTCACACAGGCCATCCTAACATAAAACCTGGCATAAGGAGCTGTGTCAGACTGTGTGGTGCTGTCCCAGCACCCCCAGAACTTCTGCTGGTTCTTGTGCCTACCCCTCAGCTGGCTGCCGGGAATCAGCAGGTGGTTGATCCCCATATCCTCAGCAATGGCACACCTCTCTTGGCTGCTCAAACAGTGTGCAAAACATGGTGTGCATTGATAACAGAAATGTTTGCTGGGTAGTTTCCATCCTGTTCATACAACCTTTCTGTTGGTCATTTAAATTGCCAGAGGCTTCCACTGTGATCACCCAGAACCTGCTCCTTTAACAGCATATTCTTTTCTCTCCATAGGACAGTTGATGTGTTTGAGATATTTCTTCATTTTCTAAGGAAGTGACAGTGTGGAGGATTTTAGGCAACACGGTCAGCACAGCAACACTGCCAGGATTAGTAGGTTGTCTTGGAGGAAAATATCCTTGCCTGAATTTTTCAAAAACGTTTTTGTCCCTGTGGCCTAAAGGACATAAACATTACTGGTGTCAGTGATGCTTCCCTGATTATCTGTACCTCTGCTGGGTTGTGTGACAGAACTCAAAGGTCATGGGTCAAGCAGAGGAAGTAAATAAGAAACAAAAGGTGAGTTGTCTTCACAGCACAAATGAGGAGCACTACATAGGTTCAAAAGAAACAAGAGCGATTACTTTCTGCAACACGCAGCTGAAGGGTAGCACTCTCACTGCAGAGGATGATCTCTGTGGCTGCACAAGTGTTTTCTTGAAAATGGGAGAAATGTGAATCACAGATTACTAAGCCCTCAGACCTTATTCTCATCTCCTGAAGTCCCTGAGCAGCAGTTTGCTGGAGTTCTCCAGGACAGTGTTACGTTTGGCTGCCTGGCCTTCTACTTCCTAAAGCGTCTGCTGTTGGCTGTTATCAGAGATGCAAATAATGAGTTTTCTTAGGCTTTAGTTTCACATGCTGTGCTCATTCTTATCCGTCAGTGCTGCACTGCCATGGTTATGTGCACAGAGAGACTGAGATGGAGGAGGGGCAGGTCGGCAGTGCCAGGAGATATTTCATGTCTCACTCTACAATGCAAAGAGAAACCCATTTCATGCACATAGTCTGTTATCTCTGCCTAAAATCATGATGCAATGCATCAGGCACACCATGTAGTTCTGTGTGTCTGTGGATGGCTGCAGTCATTGTAGAGTTGTCCAACACCAAGACAAATGCCCTCCAACAGCAAATCAGTGTGGCTGACTTCTGGAGCAGATATACCAGTCATTTCTTTGCCTGGAGGCTAGTGGAGTGAGCTGGGCACACTGCTGTGGCAGCACAGCTTTCCCAGCCTGAAGACATGAGGAATCACACATTTTCTTCAATATCCCAGGAGATGACTCACCCTGGAAATTCCCACTGCAGCCTTGTCCCAGGAGGATGGGCTGCCCATTCAAAGGGAATCAGGTGGGAATTACTCCATCAGAAAGAAGGATGCTGAAAGCTCTCCACTGGCAGCATTTCATCAGTTGACTGCAGATGAGCTCTTTGGTTTGATGGTGCCTACTGCTCTTGATACCCACTGGAGTGCCAATGCCTGAGTCTGTCTGGCTAAGCCCAATTTTTTTTCTGAGAATGCTGGGCCTTGTCATATGGTATGTAGCACTTTTCCTCCATGTCTCACTGAGAAAGGTTAGATTGTGTGGTTATTATTAGCACACATTCAGGCTCATAACAGCACTAGGATACGAGCACTGGCGCATGTGAGGACATTGGGTAATGTGACCTTTTGTTTGTGCCAGGGTATGGGCATGAGTTCATAGATACAGAGAGTACCTTAGACCTTTCTTCCCTCCCTTGTTCTATTTACAACCTGAGTGTATTTAGGGTATAGGAAAACAAATCAAGACGGACTTAGGCTTTATTTAGCACTGTATCTGTAGTTCTTATTTTGACCCTGTTAAAAATTTTCTTGGTAGATTGATGTCCTTTGGCTCATTGATTGATCATTTCACATGAGAAGTTTTCAGGAATCTTATTGATTATTTTCCACCTTTTTGCCTCCACTGGTAATTTTATAAAGTAGTTCTTCAAACCAGTAGGTGAACAGTCAGTATTTCAGCATAGGTGTTGCAGGGACATGGGCACCTGATGTGACCATAAAATGCTGTTGAGGAGTAAACCAACCAATATTTGTCACATGCGAGCTCAGCTTGCTCATTTAACAGCCTTTTTATGCCTTTTCTTTTAAAAACAGGAAATGCTGTAACAGTAAAAAATTATTATCAAGGAATGTAAAAGTAAGCAAACCAGTAATAATATTTAGGAAGAGTACATCAACTACTAATCAAGACTTAAACCCAGCAGAGTGTTACTGTGATGAGTACTGAGACATCCTACTTCATGCTGAGCTGGAAATAGTCTTGAACATGCCAATAAGTTTTTATTGTAGACCTCCCTATGGTCAGTATTAACAGGGGCTGAGATATTATGAACAGGATGGGCAGTTAAGTATTAAGGTCACAGTAAAAATTGTTGTGGTTTACAAAGATGACAGAAGTGGTTTCTTTTCAAAATGCCTCTAAGGAAAATAAGATATTTATTTCTGTCAATAGAAATACTTATTCACTTAGCTAGGAAAATGTTCCCCTTCTTAAAATTTCCATTGTGTATTAAATTTGAAAACCTATCATATGAATGTTTTTATTGTTTGACTGACTTTTATTTATGGGAGAGAAGTGGGGGTTTTGTTATGAGCTTGGTTTTTTAAAAATAAACAGAGGTGTTCATCATGTGATTTTAGAAGCTTTGCTTTTTAAGTAAAACATCACATATTAAAAGTTTTATGATAAAATGCTAAGAAGTAACAAAAATTATGAAATAATTATTTATTGAATCTAAAGGAAGTCAATAGGGATTTTAAATAAATATGAATTGCTATAAAACAACTTGAATGGGGTAATGAAAGTGATATTACATTCCTACAGAGAAAAGGATGAAACCAGGAAATGTTTCAGATTTCTGAATGGGATGTGACACAAAGTATGTTGTAAAGAGCAAAGCTATCATGAATAAATTTTAAGGAAAGTTTACATTTCTAGTCTCACTGTAAACAAGACTTCAGTATTTCTCAAGTTGCTATAAACAACCCGTCCAAGTGGCACTAAATTTCAATGACTAAAAAAATTAATGAGACCACAGAATGATGCTTTTGTGAGTACTTGTTGGTAAACCAAGAAGAAGCATGAAACTCTGTTGGAAAAGAGTTTTAAAGTGCCTTTAATCATGTGGAATCTTTCTGAAGTTTACCCAGATCCAAGTAATTACAGCTCAATACTTGCTGGACTCATCACTAATTAAACCAGTGACAGCCCATCAAACATGTCATTTCCATCTAAATTAGAAATAGCTACTAATGATTTCTTTTAATGGATTTGGTACAGAATTATTAGATGCTGTCCTGATATACACCATAGGCTTTTTACCCACTCAGGCAAGGACATAGTTTCATTCCGAGTTTGGAGTATGAAAACTGTGGCCTTTCTACCCACAAACACCCTTGAGGTTTCTAGATAGGCAAGGGCTTTTTAGATCCAGGTTTGATATATTGTTCTGGCTTGGCCTAATCGTGCCACCCTTCTGCCTTCCCCATTACACAGCTGAAAAATCAGGGAATGAGTTTCAAGGCAATGAAAGGTCCCTTCTGTCTCCCAGTTGAACCGTAGAAGTAGACAGCTGGAAAAACCTGGAGGCTGATGCCTGCTATTTTATTTTCTGCTTTTTGTGCAGCTGGGAACATATTTCTTCTTTTGCTACTTGACAAACACACATGCTCTCCCCAGTATTCAGCACTTGCCTATTTTATATGTTGGCATAAAGGCAACTGTGAGCTTCAAGGCAGCTACTTGGAAGCCCATACTTTATTGCCCGTTTCCTGGTAAGACAGGACTCATCCTTGCAGATAACAAAAACCATACTCACTACAATGACTTTTGCTACCATTGCAGTTGATGTCATTTCTGCATATTTTGCTTCTGTAACTTTGCTGGGACGAGACTTGTGCATGTGACCGTGGACAGCATCATGTGTAGCCCATGGCAGTCAGGCATGCAGCCCTGACCATGGCACCAGCTGATGAAATGAGCTGTTTAAACCTGTACTGAAACATTGAAATTTATTAGGAATCTTTAACATCAGTGTGAGGTGGCATCTCCAGAAATGAGAAGAGGCCTCTGTCCAACAGTTCCTCTTCTCATCTAACTCAGTGGCATATCTTCATGGTGCTGGGTGGCAGACATGTGGGCAGGTACAACCTTCTCATTTCAGAGACAGGGGACAGAAACTATTACTTCATCTCTGAAATATCTGTATTTTTCATATGGGAATGAACAAATCCAACCACAGCATTCTGTTTTGTAAAAGCTGGCTGATCCCTTTACCTGTAAAGAAAAATGCCAGTAGCCAGTGATACAGGGAACAGCTGAAGAGATACAATGGTTGGATACCAGCACAGGAGACAGTCCGAGTGCACTTCTATACAAGTTACATTCTGACTCGAGAATTATAACAGAGTAATATTCAGTTCTTAAAATGCTTCTCTTGGCACATTCTTGTGTCCTGGCTTGGAAATCTGCCAGCTGTATGGTAAAGTCCTGATGCATTTGGCTGTCCCCATACCTTGGGAGAGATGTTTGCCATGGGTGACACAAGAAGCTCAGAGGAGCACTCCAGGAATAACCCTCCTTAGCCAGTAGCCACCTCCAGCTCAAAGGAGAACTTTGTCCTGAGAGTGATGGAAGACAAAGGGACTTCAGGGAGCCTCCCATTGTGGCTTTAGCATTATTTGTAGAGCAGGTACAATTTAATCACCTTTCAGTCAATACTCAGACTATTTACTTTCTGCTTAAGTCAGGCATATACCTCAGAAAAGATATATAGAGCTATTATTTTAAAGCCAGTTGGTCATTTTCCTTGCACAGCCAAAAAGATCAGGAACAAAATGTGCTTGTATGTTTTTGTAGATACATTTTTAAGGAGTGCAACTCAAAGGCTGTGATAACTTATGGTAGCTGGCAGGAAAGCAGTGCAACTCTACGCTGCCTTCAAAATTCCTGCATTTTTAACTCCTTTATTCATGTCTGTGGTTTTCCCACAGATATTGATTCTGTCAATTCTGATGTCAATCAGGTTACAAGTGGGAGAAAAGTTAAGGTCTGAGCAGATGGTTGGTGTGAAATGAACCTCAAATTGTTCTACAACTGTAGGAAGTCCAGCACATCCTGCAATGCTCTGAGTCTATGTGCAATACAGATGTCAAAGCAACCGGACTCAAGGAGCACTTGAACATGTAGGAACAGACATAAAGTATACAGCCTGAAGACTGGAATCCTTGATCTTATGAAAACAGATGCTTAATCAAAATTTCTATAGATTGGACTTCTTGTTCCACTCATAAGAAAGCAATATTGGCATCATATGTTGAGGGAGCTTGTAGAAATCCAAATTATACTTGACCCTGCAGGGAAGCTTTCTTCAGAGGAATAGACAAGATATCCCAAGGCACAGTGCTTTTATTATTTTAATCAACTGAACAGGAGCTAGGAAAAGATTAGGCAGTGGCCTTGATAACAGCAGTATCTGCAGTAAGAATAGACAGAGTGTAAACAATTGTGCAGTAGATTTCTAGTTTATCGTTTTGAGTCACAAGTTAATCAATACCTGAAAGGGAATTGAAGAAAACCATTTTTCAGGGCAAATTATTGCATGAGCACACTATGGGACAGTTCTTCAACTTCTGGATCCTCCATGGCTTTTCTCAGAGGTGGAGGAAGGGACTGTGAGCACTACATGGGGTGAAGCTGACCTCACAGTCTCTGCTTACTGTGTGACCTACCTCAATAGACCTGATGAAAAGAAGCACTAAAAATTATGGCATGCTCATCATGAAAATATGTTGTGGTTGACAGCAAGCTTGAGTGGCTCCATCCCACCTGTGTGGTGCCCCCTGTGCTTCTGGGTAGGAAGAGAGAGAGCATAGTTACAGATCTTGTTTTTACATCCCTATTCAACACAAACCTGATTTCAGTCATGAGAGAAGTGTTCCCTGAGCTAAAATTATCTCATAAGTTGCCGACTTTGCAAAATATTTTGAAACCAAAATGTTGAAAAGTGCTAAATGAGGCTCAATTCACAATTTGCTTATTAAGTTGAAAATGAAGTAGTTCTTGGATGATCTGGCAGTGCTAAATCCTAATGGTAATTTTTCTGGCCTGAAATTTTTCTTCCACAGTTTATCTATGTCACACAAAAAGCTAATTCAATATTGCAGCCATGGGTACTCTGCTGGGGTGGATTAATGGACTACACTGAGCCTTTACCTCTATCCCCCAATACCATGTCAAAGACCATTAGTTAGTAATTATTAATACTGTTGGCCTGTATTCCTGCCTACTTGTATATATGCATTCTGTAAAACTATCTTCTTCTCTGTTAGGCTGATGAAAGAAACTTTTCTATGATTTCATTTGTAGGCAGCAGCTGGATCACAGCCCATCACAGAGAAGGAAGGCTCCTGGCTGAACCTCCCGCTGCCTGTCTACTCCAAACCTTCCTATCCCAATAGGCAGTGAAGCATCCTCCACCTGTCACATATTTCAAAAGGCAGGCAGAGTGACCTGGGCCTGAAAATCTGGATGGCAACTTTAACACCCTTTAGATTTGCAGTCTTACAGGCTGACATAACTTCAAGCCTGTTGGCCTCAAGTGAGCTGGAGAACTGGAGATGACTCAATGCTGAGCATAAGCATATTCAGTGACATCTTCTTTGTCTTTTCCTCCTAGTTCTGTTTTCTGCACTGTTCTTGCCTTCTTTCCACAGAAATAAGGGCTGATCCACTTTGTATGCAAAAGCAGTTGTCAGAGTGGTCTAGCACACCGGCATATGCCACACAAACATTTCAGACAGCTACACTGTTTGAAATGGGAATGGGATGGAATAGAGGGTTTCTTGGGATGGAACCAGATCTTCAAAACAGCCACACAGAGACTATTAAATTTCCATTTTCATAAGAGCTGTAACAGCAAAAGCTCTGTAGGGAAAAAATGGCCAAACTACACATATGCCACTCAGAAACAATGAAGAGAGAGGTCAGCTTACTGAGGGCTGATCTACGTCATAATTGACCTTTTGACATATTGCAGCTTCAAAAACTGAGAAGGCATGGGACAAATTGCCATGTTTCCTTCTGGAGACCCTACAGGTACCATTAAGTTTTGAATAGTGGCTGGGGAGAAGCTAAATGGAGAAACTGGGAAAATAACGGAGATTTTAGAAGGATGTCACATTGTTTGTTTGTTGGGTCATTCACTTCAGAAGGGATTTACTCTAGCTGTTCATGTATTTTAAAGGACTGAACAATTAAATGCAGTCTTTGTGGCACAAAATGACCATGACATTGTTCAGGTACACTGAAGGTATGTTGAAGTATGTAATTTATGACCATTCTGGCACAAAATTAACTCCATAAATAACAACTTAGATGGCTGTAAATGGAAAGATGATTTAGGTCAAAAGAACTCAAATGAGTTTTGATATAGTTCTTGTATAAACTAATTAATTACCATTATCAAAATGCATGGCTGGCTGCTACTGTATAAAGCAGCTAAATTTCGACAATCTGGATAGAGAATGGATGTAATTTCCAATGTTACTCATGGTTTTTATCACCAGATAGAACTATACTTTTTCTGCTTTTGGGGTGCAGCCTAAACCTCCTAACACATAAGTTTTCTTGTGATGTGGACAGACTTTTGGTCACTTGAAATACAGGGGGAAACACGCAACATAACTTTTTCTAAGCAGCAGACACTTTTGCTTTTTATTCATTTATTAACTTGTTTTGAAGATATTTTGGTAATAACAAAGAAGTTAGTACACATGAGTTTTTAAGTCTTTTTTCTAATAGGACCACGCTTATGGAACTGCATTTTCTTCTATCTGTCAGGGAGTCATTGCCTCCCAATACTTCCCAAATCCATCTTTTTCATCAGTCTTGACAAAGATGAGGAGCCTGGAATTTAGTAAGTGACGATAGTGAGTTTCAGAGAGGTAGAGAAAAGAGAAGTCAGTCAGTCTCACTGTGGCAATAAAGGTGTCAGTGTGAGCTCTGTGACAACCTGCTTGGTTTGACTCACCAATGTTCTGCAAAAGGGAGGACAGTGGGCAGCATGAGTGTACTGTCTGGGGCTTCTTCTGTTCTGATAGGTCTGGTTTTCTTTACCCCTTGTGCAAGCCGAAAACTGATGGTTCTATCTTGAATGCTAGATGGGCACAGCCAGGTTCAGGGAAGCAATTCCTTGTGCATTTAAGGTGCTGTAAAAATAGGATATATCAAGATTTTACTGCACCCAATTAAGAGGTATCTTGTTCAACAAGCAAGAAATTATGTGCCAGATTAATTCCCTCTTAACAAAGTTTGCCTTTATTTGCTATCCCAAGCTTTTCCTTGCATCATTCTGCTAACAGACTGACAATTTATTATGGAATAGAATTGCTGTTTAGACTTGAACAGCAACATGATTGAGCTGGACTCATATTTGACAGCCCTGTCTGCCTGATGACAGGTGTGGTCATCATCCTGAGTTTGTGAGATACTAGAATACACTGAGCACCCTGCTTAGTCCCTCTTCACCTTTCTAGGTCTTTCTTCCATAAGAACAAAGGTCTCCCTTTACCCCAGGATGCTGTAAGCCCCAAAAGCCCACAAACAACAAAGACACCAAAAGGGCCATAAAACGGTGTTTAAGTATCTCCAAAGTGGTACTTAGGTATCTCTTTTGTCCCTATTTTGGTCTCCAATGTTTGAGGGATATCCATTCTCCAGAATATTTCCATGCAAAGGAATTTGGGTCCCAGAGCTGCAGTTGTCACCATATAATTCATCTGAGTCTGGTTACTGGATTAGGGTACCAGAGGTCACCTCCATACGTGACTTGTAGCAAAGGAGCTCTGTGTTCCCTTGCTCCTTTGATCATTTTAAGCCCCAGAAGTTTTTCTTGAAGGACTAAGGGGAGTCACAAGAAGGTTCTCTCTGTTTCCCAGATCTGCATTGGTAGGGCAACATTTTTTCCCCATTTATTCACAGTTTTGTGAGTTCAGAGACAGATCATAGAAGTTCACAGCAAAAGCTCATGCTTCTTTGGGAGAGTAGGAAAGAAGGAGTAAGAAGAACTCTTCCATGCCACTGGGTTCCTTCTACCCTTTACTGTAGTCTAAGTCAACTGTTCTTCCAATTCTTCTGTCCCAGTGTCACGGTACAGTTGCTAAAGCAGAGCTTTGTTAAAATGGTTGTTAGGCCTTGCAAGACCCCACTGCTCAGGCAGGGGCTCCTCCGTGAGCATACCCAAATGGGTTTTGCGGCTGAAGTATTTTGATTTCACTTTTACGTCTTTTCAAGGGGGAATTTAGCAAGGCTATATTCCTTTCCTGCCCTCCTCTTTTTCTGACAGGATGTACACTCTGCAATTATTACCCCCATAATTGCTTCTGACCCATATTCATCAGGCCCATGCCTGTGCTGCAAATAACACCAGCATAAGGAAGCTGCATGGCAGCAAAGATATTTCTAGGAAAATAAATTTCTCCCTGCTCTTCTGCCCTCTCAGACCTTTCTCCCCAGTGCTCCTTTGAGCTAGCTGGGGTGGGGGAGCACTGGGGAGCCAGCCAGGAACGCTGTCAGATCTGCAGCTCCGCTCTCTGACGAGAGCAAAGCAGGAAACCTGCAGTGTGTTCAGGAGCTCAGAGGTGACATGGAGAGCTGAAAAGAGTTTGGAGAGCAGAGATTAATTTCAGGCAAAGGCATGTTTGACATTCCCAAGCTATTAAAGCTTTTGGATATAAAAAGCACTGGCCTGTTTTATTACAAGTGAGCCCAGCTAGCTGGGCTTCTTTGCCATGGGAACTGAAGTGCTGCTGCTTTCTGATCTCATGAGTCTGTTTTATAACTGTTTAATTGTCATTTCTTTGCTTACACTCTTCAGTGCATGTGCTTGGGTCAGAGATGAGTGGCATAAACTGGCATTTGTTCCATGTCTGGATCCTGTCACTAGAAATAAAGATATTTTTAGTCTGAACTAAATTGCTGCTATTCTTAGCTTTTTGGCTGGAGTTTCTTCTGTACTCTCCTGTCTTCTCCCTTTTATATCTCCTGAAGGTTTTTTTGCTTTATTTCTCTCAAAGCTCACTAATGAGGATACTGGGAATACATCACAGCTAGTAGAGGAGGGAGTGTCTTGGGATTGATCTGAATTTTAATAGACAATAAGAAAAATGTGCAAGTCTTTTCTGTAAGAAGTCATCATCATTGAATTATTGGAGGGAGGGGTTACTTTTAAAATAAATCTGCCCCCACATTTTTTCACACAGGCAGGGTTTGGACTTGACTTCCTTAGACTAGAAAAAACATAAGGGTAAGATACATACAGCTCCTGACCTCTTACTTTTAAGTGGTGAAAAATGAAACTAAGGAGAGATGAAATCATTAGAGATCCCTGATGCATCAGCACCACCATCAAACCCAGGTCTTCCCACATGGAAGTGAGGTTGTCTTTGCAACCCTGTGACTACAATTGTTCCTGCTCTCATTTTTCCCACCTTCTGTGCAGCCTTCTGAGAGAGTTGCTGATTTGAGACTTTGCTGCAGGGCAAAACAAATGAGCTGGTAAGACCTCTTATTTTCCATTTTTCAGAAGCAGAGACATTACATTAATGCCAAAGTTGTAATTTAAAGTCTTTATTGGCCATAAGAAGTTGAGCCCCCTCATTCAAATCATCTAATTTAATTAGATGGGAGGGAGTGAGAGGGTGGAGCTCATGTCACTCCATCGGGTTCTAATAATATGTAATAATAAAGTTGATAATAGTAATATACACTGTTCAATTATAAACAGAACAGAACTTCTCTTGAGATACTGCCATGCAATGAAGCTGCCAGCTGGAGACCATCCCTGGGGGCTTCATGGCAGCCAGACACTAAAAAGTAAGCATGTAGATGCTGTACTGAGATAGTTTTTAATGCAGAGGCTCAATAAATCCTTCCTGATAGTGACTCAGTTCAGTGGTTGTCTCTGATCTTTTGGTTACTCAGGCTGGAAAGGAAGGAGAGAGAGTTCAGCTGACACAGGCTTGCCAGTCCATCCACCCACAGGGCAGGTGGAGACCAGTGAATAACTATGCAGGTGCCGGTGGGAAAGGAATTGGTGATTGTGGTGATTCTCAGTTGCCTCTTTCCTATGCTCTCTTCACTCATCAGGAGATACATCTGCCCTTTCCAAGAGTGCTGAGCATCTTGTATGAGCAGTTACAGCTGCAGGAATGATGATATACCCACAGACACGTCTCCTTTCTCTAGCTTCTCAAACCAGTCTGTATTGTGCTGAAATGCAGTGGATAAGACAGTGTTCAGTTCTTCCACATGCCTAGATTATGATTTTCCACAACATCCTCAGGAAATTTTCCTTGTGAAAAAATCAAGTCTTCTAAAATCAGGAACCAAAGAGTATGCTGGAAGTCCCGTGTCTATGAAGACATAGGTGTGTGAAAGTATATTGGTCTCTGTAGTACCAGAGTTTTCAGAACATTGTAAAGTGCCTTGAAGATGAGAGATGGTCCTTCTTGGCCTCATAGGAGGCTGCCAGGGAACCCTTTATGGTTTCTTCAGTCTCTGCATCTGCAGGCCCACGTCTGTCAAGGCTGCAAATTCGACAGGCCAGCAGAGGTGCTTTGCTGTCTACTGGCTACTGCAGCCTGCAGAGTTTTAGCTCTGTGGCTGCTGCTTCCAACTCAATGTATTTCCACGCAAGGGTTCCAGGTTGTGCTGGGATGTGAGTGCCTCAAACCTCAGCAGCACACCAATACAACATCCACTCCTGTCGGCACAGGGTCATTGTCTTGTAATCTGGTAAGACTGAAACTGTTCTTCTAGGCTAGTGATGAAAAATGACAGCTCAAAAGTGTCTAAGACACCAGTCTTTTCAAAAGTGTGTTACAAGCCGAAAAAAAATGGTAGCACATCAGAACAGGCCTGTTACTGACAGCTGCAGTGTTTTTGCGTGTCTGTGTTTGCAAATGCAAGGGTGAGATTAATAGAGACATCACTTTAAGGAGTGTGCGTGCATGTGTACATATGTGTGTATGTGTGTGCATGCTAGTGTTCAGATTTCTAAAATGCAAAAAATAAGGGAAAATAAGAAAAACCTTACATGCTTTCAGGTTGATAACATGGCAAATGTAAATACTTTTTTCAATTCCCATTTCTGGTTCCTTTATTATCCTAAATGGAATTTTATTTCTCTAAGCTGAAACAGAAGTCTATAATGCTACCAGCTAGCTGGACCAGCGAGAGCAGCACATTTGCTGCCATTCCTTATCAAATCCCAGTGGCAGAATATGGGAGTAGATTGTTTTTCTTGCACTGTAGCAGTCCTTTCAAACAAACCCTTTCAGAAGGAGAAAGCGACACTACATAACATAAAATTACTTTCCAGGTAGGAAGAGCAAGATGACAAACTAAAGAGCACAGCTGGACATAATAATAGGTTTGATGCTGTTGGATCACCTGACATCAACCATTGTAAAAACATACTGGTGCATCACCACTTCTTTTTCCAGTCAGCCTGAAAGATAGACTTAGTTCTATCCTCCATTAGGCAGTTACACAAAAATAGATCACTTAATTGCATTTTAATGTGTCTAAAATTATAAAGAGCTGAGCTGCAGAAGGGAGGCTTTAGTTCTACTTCTCTCTATTGGAGGTTATGAGATTTCTGTCCCTCTGTAGGTTTGCTGCTCACTTATGACCCTTATCAATTTGTCACACCCCACCCCAGTCAGATCTAATATTTCCATGTTTGAAGCTTCATGAAGGTTTGGGGGTTTCAGCTGGTGCTCGATTATTCAGCCGCTTACACAAGAAAGCATCTGGAGAGCTGAGAGAAGCCCGAGGGCATTTGAGACTGAGCTGTGACATGACAGATTTCGGTCATTTACACACAACTGCAGCATCTTGATGTGGGTCTTGGTTTGACATAGCATGGAGAGCAGCTTCTCATGGGCCTGCAGCATGGAAATAAAGGAAGAGGCAGTTTCCATGTTGAGTTAATGCTGAGCTAATGTCCTTACACACAGCTGGAGAAAGCAGGTTTAATGAGTTTTCTCAAAAGCTCAGTTTCCGCATAGGAAAACAACAGAAAAATTTCAGCCGACCTTGAAAAGAAAATGTATCTTAATAATGCTACTGTCTACTCCTTCTGTCCTCCCAGAGAGCCCCCTGGGAAAGTAAAAAGCACTTGCAGTATCATGTCTCAGTACAAGGTGCCTTAGTTGGTTTTGAGTGACCCCATTTTGGAGCTTTGAACTTTCCTGTGATCTGATGACCACATGAAACACAAGAAAGGGGCACATCAGCTCCTGGTCTTGCTCTAGTCACACAGCAAGCCCTGTCTGGGGAACACAGAATCCTAGAACAACCCAGCTTTGAAAGGGACTTTGAAAGGCTGACTGTTCCAACCAGAGAGCATAGATGAGATGATCTGGCACACTGCCTCATCACATCTTGAAAACCCGCAGTGGCAGGGACTCTGCCTCCTTCTCATTGTAAAACACGTCTTTGTTACATTAAGACAAAACATCTTCAAGTGCAACTTGTTGGGCCACAGCATCCTCACTGAAGCCTGCATGCACAACCCCCTGCTGGCTGCAGACAGCCTGGCCAAGGACACCGTGTCCTTGAGGGTGTAACGGTTAAGAAAGTAACTGTTAGGCTGGTGAGGAGCAGGTGTGATTGGTGGGAGTTCTCAGCCGCTGTGTGCGTGATCGCCACCTGCTGACCAATCAGCGTCGTGGCTGGGTGCGTGGACAGCGGCCTCAACCAATGGCATATCGGTTTGGGGCGCGTGGACACCTCGCGAGGGTATAATAACCCGCTAATTCCCCAATAAAGTTAGAAGCATTGACGTATCTCTGTGAGAAGTGTTCATTGACTTCCGTTTGCCGGAATCCGGAGTCCATGTGCTTGGGGCAACCCGCGGGGCTCAACGGGAGCCCCTGCCGACAGCAACTTGTTCCCACTGACCTCTCCATGTGGCATCTTTGTGATGAGAAATACTTCCATCCTCTTTGTAGCTTCTCTTTAAGTATTCAAATACTCTGGTGAGTCTCCCACTGAGCCTTGTCTTCTTCAGGGTGAAAAGACTTGTTTCCTTCCATCTTCCCTCACAGGACAGGTTCTTCAGCCCTACGAATACCTTTGTGGCCCTCCTTTGGACCCTACCCAGTCTGTTCATGTCTTTTTCAAATTGTAGGAACCAGAAGTGGATGCAGTAAGTGATCTCCAAGCACAGATTCATGTTTAACTATTGTCCTCACTCTTTATTCTCCTATGATATTATCATCCACATCCAGCTTTTCATACACAAACCACACAAGAACTGCAAAGGGAGATGAGAATTTGAAAATAGTCTGCTTGAAGGAGTTTTGAAAGTTTGCAAAACCTGGTAAATACTCAGTTTATAATCCCTCTGAAAGTCTAAATGAGGGATTATTCTTAGCTGTGGAATGACACTTTGGAATTAGAGCTATAATGGCTGCAATTTTAATCTTAATGTATAGTATTAAAAGATGAACATAAACACTTCCTTAGAATCAGCCTCATGTAGTAACTTCTGAAGCAGCTTCAGGGTGATCTTGATAACTCTTGAAAATGCACTTGTTCCCATTGCAAAATAAGAAGGGTGAGTCACTTGTGTGCAAGCAGGAGAAAGCACAGAAATTTATTTTGTCCATTTCATAGAGCTGAGTTATAAACTTCTATTCCATAAGAAATTAGGATTTGAAAATGTTCCTGAGAAACTATTTTTAACTGGCTTGGCTTGAATGTAATGACAAAGATCCTGTTTATTATAAAAAGGCAGAATAATTCATTTAATGAAAGTTCATGAATTTGAAAGGATAATTTTTCCATCTGGTCAGTTCCATAATATTTTTACTGCTGCAACATCTTGCTGTAAAGCAGTTCAGTAAGGTCAGATGGCAGGTTCACTGAAAAGAGAATTCAGTGTTTCAGAGATGAGATTTGCCCTAATTAGAAGTTAGTTCTGCAGCATAGAAAGCTTGTTCATCAGATTTTTTTCCTAATAGATAAATGAACTCGTTCACTTGCAGTTTGGGCATTGAGTTGTCATTCAAATTTGAGATGATTCCTGAGACTACAAATTCATGGCTTTGCATTTCAACTCTTCTGTGGCTTTCCCTGGCTCATTTAATCATCAGGTGATACAGACAAGCCTCCTGTGACTGTGCCTCTGCTTCTCTCATTTCAGACACTGAGGGCTTTTTTCCTAGTATTCTCTTGAAATCCAGTTTCAAAGCACCATGGTGCTGCTGGAGTTACCAGTGCAGCAAATAAATGTCAAGTGAGATTTTCTCTGGAAGTACAGACTGATTAAACATGTTTATCTCTCATACATCAATATGTGGGACAGTGTATGTGGGTAAGGTCACCCAGTCTCCAAAAGGATACAGTTCAACTTGAAACAGAACTGACAAAGGCAACAAGGGTATTCTCACTACTGTAGAATGAAGAAATGCTTTAAAAGAGACTTCAATGTGAACAGCAAGAAGAGAGGGAATGTGTCAAAAGAGGAAAGGAATTATTTTTCACAATCCATGCCAAAATAGAACCCAATTAAATTACTAGTTAATAGGTTTATAACAAAGGATATACTGGACATAAAAGGAAGTGCAGCTTCACAGTTTGGCTTCTTAAAGGAGGTCAAAAGCACAAACAGCCTCTGAAAGAGAATGGATAAATTCACATAGTAATGGGCTATCAGTAGATATTAAACAGAGTTATCTGGGTAAAGCTTCTTTCTAAGAGATCAAAGCACTGTTTAAACACATTAGAATTATTTCATCGTGGTTAATTTGGGCTGGCTCTACTCTGACTCTGGACACCATCAACAGTGAGAGTGTTGTGAGTGCTGCTGGAGCATAACTCAGATTTTATTTCAGCTTCAAGAAGCTCAGGTCTTCTCCAGTAACACCTAGGGACACAGACTGAAGCAGAGTAAGACAATCAAGAGATATTTTTCTGAACTGCTCTCTTAGATGAGAACCGCACTACTTGTGAAGGCTCACCATTGTACAGTCATGGACAAAGCACCTTGACTTCAGTGGATTCTCTTACTTTGGAAGGGGAGAAGTAAGAGAAAGATCATCTCCCCACATTAGAATGCAGATGGCATAAATGCATGAAATGCTTCTAGTGCACCTAAATATAGAAAATGGCATAAACATACAGTGTCAGCCATAGAAGCAGTCATGGTGACCATGTGGAAAATGGCCTTTGAGTGGAAAATGAATTTAGCTTTCAAAACTGCCACTAAAGCTTCAGATTTTGTACCTGCAGGGACCTGTTTTCAGGACCTGTCTTTCTCTCCTCCTGACCCAAAAGCAGAAATGTTAAGAATCATATATGAGTATTCACAGCCTTTGAAATTCCCTTCTTTCAAAGCAATGCAAGACATAAAAGCTGCTTTGCTTTGATACATGAGAAAATGAGAAAAAAAATGAAGTGTGGAAATTATGAAATTTAATCCTTTTTGATGTGAAGAAATTGCTGTTGTTCACAGTTGTTTTACCCCTTATGATCTTGGAGCATATAAAAAATTGGGTGAGTTTCAAAACTCTCAGTATATGCTTTCCTCTGCTGAATGGCTCCCAATGCCACAGTGACACTGTAGGACAAAAACTAGATGTTCTTCCTGCCTCATGAGTTCTGCTTTTCTGGGGTTTTACAGCTACATGTGTTAGCTGATGAACACTTATTTCTCTTTGAGTATCACTCTTTTATCTGGAGAGGGTAAATCTCATAGTTTGAGATGTCAAGAATCTGCTGTTACTTGTGGTGTTGATCCTGGTTTCTGAATGGTGTTATTTAGGAAATTATTTCTTGTGTAGTTATAATAAGTTCACTTTTCTTTCTGTTTTTAAAAGTTTCTCCTCCATGACACTGTGACAAATTGAAAACATACCCAGAAAAAAATGCACAGGCTCAAGCAGGAGAAAGCAAGGAATAAAAGTTAAAATATTTATTTAAAGTCTGTCAAGGATTATATCAGTGGCGGATTTTTTTTGGCCTGAACAAAGATGAATGCAGGCATTCACTTCCACCTCACCTGGGAATGTTTTTGGCAACATGAATTTCTAAGAAACATGAATTCTTAAGGGATTCTCATTGGATTTGCTCTTAATTTGCTGATCAGTGAACATGAAAATCATATGCAAGTAGCAAGCTAGTATTACTGAGTTGATTACTACACATAATTTTCCATAATGTTGATAGTGTTGCTAGAGAAATGTTAGCAAGTGGGTACAACATATGAACAACAATTTAAAAAAAAAAATCAAATAATTCAACCTTGTGCTTCAGATTATAATTTAGGAACCTAGCTTGGAGTAATAAAACAGTAAATAAAAGCAAATGAGAAACAGACCACAAGTCAGACTTGCAAGACTCCAATCTGCTTCTTAGTAAGCAGTCAAAAAAACATATTAAGATTACTGATAAGGTACAATATCCAGAAGAATAACTCATTTGCAAAAATTATTTCAGTTTCATACTTTTGCAGACAGGAAGGAGGAAGAGCATCAGCATTAATTTCATGAGGACTGAGCTGTTAGAGCCACAGGTTGTGCTGGTTCTCTTCAGTCTCTGAGAGTCAGTAAATCTATTTAGCTTTTCCAACTTTTTCCCAGAGGCAAAGTCTAAACTTAGCACATATCCTGTATTCTGTAATAACTCCTGCAAAGCATCAGGTACTTCTCAAAATTCTTAAGAATTTTTTTTTACAAGTCCCTAGCAAGGATACAAATATTCCCACTGCCATTTACAGGTGAGTGCCAATGGCATAGGCAGGTGAAGGACTCAGCCACACAATCAAGTCACTGTTTCAGCACCCTCACGGTCCTTTTTCATACTTCGAAGACTGTGACAAATGTGATTCAGTTTGATTTTATTTGATCCTGACTTGGATGCTGACCCAATTTGAACTGTTCCACCAGAATAAATATCTCACAAAGATGTATCATTACACATAATGAAACTAAGGCAAAATTGTTCAGTAGATGATTAATGATGAAAAAGCTCTTCAGTTAAATTCAGCATCTGGGCAGAGACTGGTGATGGAAGTGATACTTCCAGTGTGCCTGGTAGGTGACTAAAGGAACAACACAAAATATTTTGTATGCCCTTTTCTGCACCTTTTGGTAGTACATCTGGACTAACAAGCCCAGCCTTGCAGGAGTTTCACTGTTCTTGGGGGTCTTCTAGCCATCAGTGAAAATTGCATGTGGGTCCTGATTTTTGGCAAGTTTATTCTATTTGGTTTAATTCAATTAAAAAGACATGTCTAATCATATCCCGTCCTTTCTGTGTCCATTTCCCCATCTGTGCAAGACATGTACACACCTTTTAATGCCTTTTTTGGGTGTTCAGTCCTATGTCTAAGCGAAGCAGAGTGATTCCACCACTGGAAGGATGGTGGAGTGAATCCAACCCAACCCATGTGGCCTCTGCGCTGCCCCTCAGCTGCTCATCCATCCTCTCTTCTCACCATACTCAGAAGTCCACATGAGAAAAATGGTTAGGAAGAACAGGATATGTTGGAAAAGTTCATTAAATGATTGCTGGAACTGCTTTGCCTAAACAATCTGTTTAGAAGAGTGGGTTGTTTTCTACATCATGGTGTCTGCTGAGATGAATAAAGGACTTCAAACTATTAATTACTGAAGAATCAGTCAACCTGATAATTGAAATTCCCACAAGACTGACAGCTGAGACAAAATAATAAAAGGAGCAGCATGTCCTCAACTGGTACATATGTTTGAAAGGAAGATGTAGATGGCTTTTATATTAAGAGTAATCAGAAATTTCTGTCTCTTGATTTCATGTCTGATCACTGGTATTTCTCCAGCTCTTGACAACTTGATTTTTTTGTCATTTGTATGCATACAATCACCCCTACAAACACAAAAAATTGGCCCAAACAGGAGGCAATACACAGTGTGATTCTGTCTATCATTTTGGCTTCATGTAGGAGAAAGGGCCTTTTTCCACCCTGTCAGCATGGTATTGTAATTCATAGTCTGAATAAGTATATCCTCTGCTGGATATTCAACAACTCTAAGAAGGAGCTGAGCAAAATAATTTTCTCTTGATTAAAGGATTCTGAGATGTTATTGAGCACTCACTTCCACAGTTGCTTGGCAAGCAGACTGTAAAGGAAGACTTAATGGTTGTTGACTAATGGTTGTCTTTTGAACATCCATAGGAATACAATATGAAATGAAATCAACATTTTCCATGCCAAAATTGACTGTAAAAATCAGCAAAAAGAAGGTAACCGTATCCAGTGTTCAAAATCTTGAGTATGTAATTCATCTGTGTAAAACCATGCTTGGGACTTCTGCCAATGAAACCTCCTCCTCCAGCCCTGCACCTCTGCTCTGAAGTACAGGAATATGTTTGAGCTCTGAGAATCATATCCATGTATCTGATTCTGAAATACTACAAGGATTAACTATGGAGGTTCATGGGACAATTTTATCTGTCTCAATAAATGTTTTTGGGAACCTTAATGCCTATAAGTCTTTCCCTCTTGCTAGTACAGGATATCTGAGATCTTAGTGTACCCATCACAGGTCGTTAATTTAATAAGTTTCTCCAGAACAGAATGTGATGCATTTTGTTTGCATGAAGCAATAACACCATTAAAATCATCATTCCATATGACATTTCATAGCAGCCATAAAACATAGTGCTAAAGTTTAAAGATCTGAAAATTTAGTACTTGATAGGGATTCATATTCCTTGGAAAATGTAAATCACTGGCTCTTAGGATGGCAAAACTCTAATCCTTGTTCCTGGTGGATTATGGGCTGCTAAAAAACTCTCATTTGCTGATAATCTACAGTTGGAGGTTGCCATGATTTATGTAATATGGGTGAAATATGGGAAGTAGGGAAGCATATATAAATTCCTTTACCTTCTGTTCCCACTCCTATATTTTATCCTAGATGAATGGTATCTAACAGGCCAAAACAACACTCTCACCCTGTTGATTTGAGTCCTGAACAGATAAATAAAAACAAAATGACTGAAGACATTAGAAGAAGTCAAAGGGGAACTGTGTATCTAAAGCAACTGCAAAATATTCTGTTTTCTGTTTTCAGTAGGTTTTTAGTTATTATTTAGAAAGATGTCTGAAATTATTGACTATTTCTCCCTCCCATCTTCTGGTGGCCATTTTCCCATATCCCTGGTTCTTGACTTGATGGTCATATTTGACACAGTCTGAGCTCCTTGTTCCTTGTGCTTGCAGGTTTTTTAACCAAGATTTTGGCAAAGGAAGTACTTTGTGTCAGGTTATAGCCTGGTTTGTTTCCACAGTGAAATGTAATCCCCTTCAAAGTGATGAAACCAGCTGTTTGTCCAGAGGCCATATGGGATATTTTTGTATAAACGGTAACTTAGTGAAATAAGGCAAGAGTCCCACCAATAAGAGGGACTGCAAGGCTGCTCTTATTGAGTGGTGTCAACAAGGAGGTGATTTACTGCTGACACTGGAAGGAACATGAGCTCAGTGTAACCCTTCTTGGAGCCTGTGGAAAGACAGACGTTTGTGGAAGAGCTCTCCTTGGCAGCCTGGGCCGACATAACATGTAGCCCAGGCAACCAGGTGGAAACTCACCAAAATTGTGCCCCTTCCCCTCCCACCACATACAGCATAGAGGAAAAGACATTGGCACCAAAAAACCTGATCTACCACATTGCTTGGTAATGCAGGCATTGCTAATATGGGCCACAAAATGGCTGCAAATGTCTCTGTTTTTAAAACCACATCCATTCTCAGCTGTATGTAAGACTGAATGACCACAATGATGTTGTATAACACCTTAGTACCTTCTTTTCCCATCTGTAAGCCAAAAATATTAACACTAAACCTAACAAGAAATGTTGTGAGGCTAAATGAACTTCTGGCTTTCATCAAAGGATACAGTTTAGGGCCACTGCCTTTGGTAATGCTAGGCTCATACTGGTCTCCAGATCTGTCCCACTGACTGTTTCATCTGATGTCTTTGCACTGTAGAAGTTAGATATAAAATAAATGGGAAAATATCATCAGTATGAAAAGTGAAGACATTATCAATTTTTCCAATCATTTCATAACTAAGAAAGTGATGAACTCCCAAAGTATTAGTTAAAAAAACAACAATAAAAGCCAATGGAATCTTTTTCATTTGCCATCTGTTTTTTTTTAATATTTAAATGTATAAATATTAAATCCAGCAAAGACTGTTAAATAATTTGTTGTGACATTCTGAATGGAAGGAGCTTAGACTTCATCCTTGGGACTCCTGACAGCATGTGTTGGAGTAAAACCAGCATTCCAGAAACACATCTTTCTCTGTTAAGATTTCCAGAGAGGAGCAGAGGAGCCTCAGCTCCACACTAAGGTTTAAAATGAAAACAGCTTAAAGAAGAAGTGGGATTTTTTTCATTGCTAAATATGACCCACCTCAACATCAGGGATTTTCAGAAAAATACCTTGTGAAGGCACAAGAGTTGACAGCTACAGGAATTTTAAATGATTGATGTTCACTTCTATGATGGTTGTGAACAATTAAGCAGATGTTTGCACCTCTAGTTTCCACTTTGGTCCCTGATCCTTCACACAGTGCTGTCTGAAGTGGAGTGTAGAACCCAGACACTATGCTTGGGATAACACTGAGAACTCATCCCTCACAACTTTCTCACCCTGTTTAAAGGAACTTTTTTTTTCTTCCATATTTTATGAAAGTAACTCTGTCCTCAATATGGGATATATTTAACAGATGAGATTTTGAGCACACAAGTTAGAGATATATCCTAACAGAAATGAGAAGTGTACCCACCAGTTTTCTAACTTACCCTGTGTATTGCTGGTGCAGATCGAGAAGGTAACAGGCCATGACATTCCCATCTCTGGTAAAGCTGCAGTGTAGGGACCATCTAGCATGCACATAAGCACTTTGCCACCGAAAGAGGCACCTCAAATCAGAGGTCTCCTGCTTTGGAGGCAATTCTCACCTGTGGTCTATTTTTTGGAATGTTAACAAAGCATCACTTTATTGTTTACTGCAGCTGGTTGAAGATAGTGAGCAGAACATCTTCTTGAGCTCTTACAGGGTTGGCATTGCTGCAGTGTTTGAGAGCAGAGTAGGTGAAAAGTACCTGCCCATTTTCTCCCTCTGACTGTCTGACTGCATGACTTT
Organism: Sakesphorus luctuosus; assembly: GCA_013396695.1. Lineage (NCBI taxonomy): Eukaryota > Metazoa > Chordata > Aves > Passeriformes > Thamnophilidae > Sakesphorus > Sakesphorus luctuosus. The sequence goes on from VWZD01005629.1 coordinate 854,977, forward strand.
GGTGCCAAATTTTGGGCATGGACCAGTATGGCACAGGCAAACATTGAAAATACAGCACTAGATGGAGTTTGCATGATAAATACTGTCTTGTTTTGCTCTTGGTGGCCAGTGCTACAGGCTGCAAATGTATCTTTGTCAGGAACTCATTTCAGACACTGCTGAAACCACATTTATTTGTTGTTTTCTTATTTAGTGGTCTGGCTTGGACCACACACAGATTGCAAAATCTGTTATGGCACATTGTTATTACTGTTGATTGATCTTTGGTTTACCAATGCCACAAAATTTCTCCCCAAGCTCCTTCTGCTGATCTACAGTGTGGGAGAACACACTGAAGACACATTCTCATTGTGAAATGAATTCTCATCTCATTGTTCAAGTAGATTTTCAAGGTCTCAGTCCTATGTTTCCTCCACGTCTTGGAAAGACAGGAATGGCACCTTTTTTTCCAAATATTTGTATTTGTCTCTGGCCAAGCCACCCACTGGGGTTCCACATGGCACTGAATCAATCAAAACCTGTGTTAAAGGTGGATTTTGAAACAGGCCTTTTATGTTAAGTTGTATGATTGATAATATGATGATGAAGCAGAAAAAAGGGAGAAAATGTAAACCTGTTTGAAAATCTTTGCAAACTTTGCTTCTGAATGCACAAGAAGTAATTTGTCTGTAGATACAGAAGAGAATTACCACATGTTCAAATAATTGTTGCAGGTGAAAGTTGGACTTAGAATGACTGCCTGGCTCCGACAATAAGCTAACAGGGGAGATGGAACAAGTCACCTCTCGTCTGCTGAACTGTCCAAGTGACTACACTATGGGGTAATGCCCCCAAAAGGGAAGTAGTAGGTCAAAATTAGGTGGAAGACAATACAGACCATCTTTAAGCATCAGATAAAAAGCTTGTCACATTACTTTCTGACTGATAAAAGACAGTTGTTAATAGCCAAGGTGACTATGATTTGTCAAAATCACTTTACATGACCACAGAACATTCTTGCACCTCAATCTCTTTGTTAGTCAATGAAGACAGACTTGTAGGGAGTGAGTCATTCCATTATTTAAACACTATTGTAAAAAGAGACAAACTGAATATTAAATTTTCCACATCCACTCTGTAGACTTCTTTGGGTGTCTAGACAATGCAGCTCAGGTGGAGACATGGGGAACATGGAAGCCAGTATTTAGCCAGATGAATCCTGGCTCTACTACCCAGCTAACGTTCCTTAATGCACTATGTATCTGGATTTTGAGTTGCTCAGGACCATTTTGGATCTGCTGATCTGCAAAAACAAATATTGGGTGATTTTCAAATGCCTGTCCAAAGACTGAAGAGTTAAACACAGGTGTGCGTCAGAAATCCCACACACTCAAAATGCTGTTAAAGTCCGTAAAACTATTACCACAAATTCATGGTGACATTCATCAGTAGTGTTTATTAGGTTGAAAATACTTAGAAGGATAAAAATAATTTAGTGGTAATCATGCTCTGAAATGGAATTAAATTACTTGAGGTCTTTAAGAGCTTTTCTTTAAGTTGTACTCTTCTTCCAGATGGTGTACATTAGTTTTCTTTTGGGAAATGTGCACAACATAACCCTGACTTAACTGCACAGGCAACGCAGTCTAGTGCACAGGCAACATATGTTCTTGTATAAGTGAAGTCTGGTCTTGCAATCACTGAATGTGAGTGAAAGGACCTCTTAACTCTGGTGGTGAGGCAGGACCATGCTCATGGGTACCTGAGAATGTAGCTTGTCATTTCTGCATTTTCCTCCACCACTATCACTAAGTTCCTAAGACTTGCAGGACGTATCAACACAACTTTTTTTCCAGTGTAGGAGTTCCAGCTAATTAGTGTCAAGTCTCTCCTTGTCATTCAGGCCAACTGCCCTTTGGGTCTGCCTTCCTATACAATGCTAGTCTCCAGGTGTTTGGTATCACTCCCTGACAAACATGGCCAATATTGTGCTGCCCCACTCTCTCCAGCACCTGAATCAACGGTGTCACTCTTTCTTTAGTTCAGCCCAAGACCATCTTCTTCCCTTCATTTGGTGTTTGAATTTCCAGAGCTTTCCAAACATGGAAAATGAAATGTTTAAAAACAAAAAGCTTCCTGTCTTGGTTTGAGCTGGCAAACCACCAACCCTCCAAGCACAGAGTTAGAGCCTCCCCCCCTCCCCCAGCCAGTATTGGGAGGAAAGGAGAGAGGGAAGGGGGG
>VWZD01005629.1:857250-1009464 GCA_013396695.1 Sakesphorus luctuosus
AGTCAGCTGGTAGCTCAACTCAGCTCAAGTCAGCTGACAGCTTCAGGCCTGGTCTGAATGTCAAAACCTCAAATTTAGGCCCACTTAAGTGAACCCATGACACTTCCTCAGCATGTTGTGGTGGTGCATCGCCCTCACCTCTTCGAGCCTGCTCTACCATCTCAGAAGCTCCTGATAAGTTTTGACTGAACTAGCTGGGAGAACTATCCCTTGACCACAGTAGTTGGACACTGAGGCATCCCGTGACTATACTAGGAACTTTTGCATGGTAATGGTGAGAATGACACTGATCATATCAGGACCATCAGTTTCCTGACCAAGATGGGGAATGAGGGACAATCAGTTATCTCCTGACAGCCTTGGAACATTATTTACCTGAATCATAGCCCAAGTGGAATGTACCATTGTTTCTGTACTGTGTTGGTAACAGTAGTCACCAGCCTGGATTATGGACAGGATGGAAACTTACCCATGACTAAAGCCAGTCATCTTGCAACCCTACAAACAGCCTAAGTGGGACCCTCTGAGCTCTCCTGGACTGCAGTGGTCTGTGCCAGCACGTCTCTCTGAGTGGGACACCTCTTGTAGCTCACAAACCCCACATTTGTGATACATGAAGGACTGCTGCTGACTGCAGGCTCTAGGTGATACACCCCCCTGTCCTCAAGGTGCAACCCTTGCCATTGTGGAATGCAAAGGGACCTGATGTTTCACTGAACCTGAGGAGAATTTTTAACAGGTACCTCTACACACATAGGTATAGATGTATACATTTATTGGCCTGTCTGTGTGCCTGCCAATTGACTATGGTAGGAATGTTGTTTCCTTGGATCTGTAGTTAAGTCACTGTTGTAACTGTAGTAAATCCTATCCAACCACATCATAAGTATTAGTCAATGATTAACTGCTTCTATAACCTTTTGCACCCCTAAGTTTTTGCATTCATATCCTTTGCACCCTTCCCCTTTTGCATCCCCGGTCTCCATGTAGATCATTCTAAATGATTCTAATTTTATTTTTCTTTATGTACTTCATCTGTGTTGCAGGTAACAAAATGAACCTCGCCAATGAACTTTGTTAAGTCATACTTTCTTGAATTCATATTAAAACCTGCTTTTTGCCAGTACCTTTGATGGTGATTCTTCATGCAGCTTAACCACTCTTTCACAACACATGTGGATCAAATATTGTCTTTGCTGTCTTTCCAGGTGTATCTCATTTCTTGCTCCTCCTTCTATAAGGGGTAGAGCTATTTCACCTGTATTATTTTAAACAACTGCTTCATGTGGCCCCAACATTCATTAAAGGAATAATGTGTCAACAAAAGTGACTACACACTAGGGTTTAGGTTTTAATTTCAGGGGAATTCACACAGTCTGGACACACAGTGGTAAATTATCATTGCCTTCCCCTCTCAATGTCTGTATAGAAGAGGCAGCTATTTAAAAGATTTCAGGAAACTGTTGTCATTAAATAATTGGATAGAGAGAATTGGCCCATCCTGTTTGCCTCCGTGCTGCTCCTCCTGGCACTGGGACTGTGAGAGCTGGCAAACACTAGCCCCTTTCTTGCCCAGGCAGCATGTTTTGGGGAGGGTCCTGGTGTTTGCAGGCTTCAGGAGATTCCACCTGACATGGGAAAAACGGCCTAAGCAACTGACACCAGTGCCACAGAGTGCCACAGAGCTTGCCTGACTCCATTTGTGCCCCTCCTGCTGCTCCCACTGGATTTGGCCCATCCATTCCTCTCTGTGCTGTGCAAGGAGAAAGCAGTGTATGTCCAAATGTCCTTGAATCATTTCCCAACACATTGCACAATCCTTGCGTTACTGTGAGCTGGGAGGTACGTGACCTCCACACATCTTGGGAGAACATTTGATACTGCCCACATGCCCTCACTGGCATAGTTATGCTGCCAGTTTGTGATCCAAGAGCACTTCGAGCTTCCTGGGAGCAGTGGGGTGAGGTGGAGTGCCAAGGGGGATGTCCTTCTGAATCCACCTTGGTGCAGACCCAAGGGAACTACACAGCTGATATGTGACAGCCTCCAGAAAAGCCTCTGAGGAGGAGGAAGTTCAGTCACAGGGCCTGGGCTGTTCCTCTTTTATATCAGCTTCTCCAGACTAAGAAGACCCAAATCAAACAATTATGTAATAAATGCATGGCATCTAGAGTGTTTCCTCAGCTGGAGCTGTGTTGGCTCTGAGGCTGGGTTTGGCCTGCCATGCAGACAAGGATGCCCAACGCCTTTGTGAAGCCAAGACCCTTGTATGCAAATTGGTGGCATTATATCTTTCCCCAAGATGCATTAAGTCTTTAATCTGCAAAACATAAACCATGTCTCAGATGATGAGATGGGTTGAACAGCTGCTGAGGAAGTTCTCTCTTGAGGGCTGTTAAAGCAGGAGCATCATTCTATGGTTTTATGATCTCAGTGTTGGATAGGGACAGAAAGTACTATTATAAATCAAATTTCTATCTGTAGGAATATTCTTGCTTTTTCACAGGGGGGTGGGTTTCTATATCCAAAGGTATGGCATTGTGCAGGGCAGAATTTTTAATAAAGGACCGTTTTACCCTCATTAAGACCTAAAAGACTATCAGGGGGGTAGAGGAAATTTTCCTTTAAACGGACGAAGCAGTAATGAGGGACTGAAAAGTGTTTGAATGCTGTAGTGAACATTAATTTACTTCTGTTCTATATTTAGATTATAGTAAGCATGTAGTCAGGCAGAAGGATATGGATATAGAAACCATAGAGTTTGGAGAAATGAAGGATTAGGGCTTGGGTTGACCTGAACTCATGTGAAAAACTTCCTTTCAACATTTATTATTTATCTTACACACTGGGATCTGGTTGTGCTAAGCACTGGGAAAAAAAAATATCCCAAAACTGAACAAAATCCCTGCCTGTATGAATTTACCATCTGGAGACAAATAAGACTGAGCATGGGCTACATGCAGAGTCTCTCATGCCTGTGTTCAGAGTTGAGGTTTTGGTCCTGACCTATCTACACTCAGATTTTCACCTGCATTTCCTGAGCTTTTGGTTCTCACCACATTTGTAGAATCATAGGAACATTTAGTGGCAGGGGTTCTCCATTCTGAAAAACGGGACAAAAATGTGCATTTGTAGGGGATGCATTAGAAAGGAATTACTATAAAACCACGTTCTGAAGGTCTTGAAAAAAAAATGGAGTTAGTGTTTCATGGGAGATACATGTAATTGTACACTGCACCTGAAATCTCATTATACTCCATGTTTTGTATGCTGTGTGATGCAGAACATGACTGAGGAGATCTGTAGCAGAGCATGGTCCTGTGTCCTGTCCTGGCTGAATGCTCCCCTTAGTCATCCAGAGAAAATATGCATAGTCATTAGAGAAAAAGCCAAGTACTAAAAAAACTCAGATGAGAAACGAATCAGTTGTTGATTTGCTCTAAAAATACTTGCACAGTTAACACATAGGACCATGAGGTCCTGAGCCATGCCTGTGCCACACAGGGCCTAGTGTCATGTAAATTAATGAGCTTTAATAATCAAATGACCATTTTCCAGTGTGTTAGGGGAGTATGGCTTGAGGTATAAATCACTGCAAAAGCTCCCAAAATTTGCAAGCTAACACACTGAACAGCTGTGTATTTTCCACTATTAACTCCAGGGCAATTACAAACTGTAGTAATCAAATATGAAGGTCATATTTAAAACAAGGACAGAGGTAGGAAGTGGAAAAAGATTAGGAAGCGGCAAAATTCAGCATGCTTTGTAGCCTGGGGAAATGCAGGAAGGATTGGGATGTATTTCTGCATTTTGTTCCCTTATGTCAGTCACTTCCATACAGGGTGTGCTGTGAAGGAACTGGAGAAACAGTCATAAAATAGCAACAAGACCACAACATACAAGCAAATGCCATCCAGAGCCCAGAGCAGGGCAGAACTGTGAGGAGCGACAGTGGCTGTGGCAATTCCTTACAGAGATGAATTTAGCCAGTATAAAAATAGAAGTTGTCAGGCAAAACAGAAAGTCCTGGAGACAAGCAGGTGGCTGCAGCAGATTTTTGTTTGAAATGTTAAGGTGAAGGAAAATTACCAACATCATCCAGCCTTTCTCTTCTTGATATTAAGAAGAAGCCAGGAAAGCTCATGGAATTCTCTTGTCTTCCCACTGAGCACCTCTTTTCATGGAAAAAAAAAATTAAGATAATGCACTTTATGAACTATTGCCTATTCCACAATTAGTGTATTGATGTTCTCTTTACTCCCACAATTTGGGAGGTCGGTCAGAGGGTGGATACTCTTCCAAATGTAAGATGTAATTGACTGCCTTTATCAAAGTTTTTTCAGTTTCCCCAGAGCTCTGAGACACTCATCTGCATCCCTACTAACACTTGAAGACAGTTGCCTCTGGCAAGGAAGGAAGTGATCTATTCCTGAAGTAACCAGATTATGTCAGAAATGGGAATAGGCAGAAGCAGACATACAACAGCCAGAGCAATCTATCAGCAGTTCCCAAGGACTCTTATCAAACAGCCTTGATGCAACACTGTACAGGAATTTACTGGCAATGTACCCAAATAAAGCTCAATGTACTGCAAGAAGAAGAAAGCATTTTAATCAATTAGATGTTACATGCAAACTGATAAAGATGTCACAAGAGTACATGCTTTTGCAGATAATTCATTTTGAACAGACTGGGCATAGTCTTTTGTGTAAAAAATGCCTCTGCTGTTGTTAGATTGGGAAAGATACATCATACCTAAGTTTGGATGACTTGAGTGCATGTATCTCCATCTGAGCTCCTCATCCTAAGCTCCTGACACTGCCAAAGGAAAGAAAAGTAGGCAGTTTAAAATATTATTTGTATAGTGTATTTTAGGTATTTACTTTGGAGTAAGATAATGGACAGTTGTAACAACTATTAAGCAAAGCCAGATGAATGTCTCTGACATGCTCTTCTCTACATCTGGTCACATGGATCCCATGAAAGGAGTACTTCACCCTTAGAGACCTTGCCTGTGTAGGTTCCCAGTGCTACCCAGTAAATATAACCCTCTGCCTGTGTGGATATGCTGGTTTATTTAACCTACAAGGACTGAAAGTCATCTGGGATAACCTCACTGACCTGCCAGAGCCTGTAATGGGAGGATTATGGTTGGCAACAGATCTCTGCCTTTGGGGCAGCACTGTCTGAACCAGGTCTCTTCTCTGGACTATTTTCTAGTATCTTTGTATCTTCAGGGATGCCTGAACACCACCCATTTCTGTTCTTAAACAGCAATAAGGGCTGCAGGAGCTGTTCTTTGCAGTGTATGGCCAGGAGGACAGGCTGTCTGTAGAGTCTTTTCGCACTCTGCTGAAACAGGTGTTGATAGCAGTATATCAGCCTGTGGCGTTCTGAGGCATAGATAAGATCCCCCCAAATCCTTTGGTCTACAGTCACACACTCTGATACACTCTTGTATGTAGGCTACTAATTTCCACTTGGTTTCCTCTGTAGATCTATCCTGCTCTCTTTGTCTTTCTCCTGAAGCTTCCTGATGTTTCTTTGAGTTACGTTTTCACAGAATTTTTGCTCCTTGGAGTTCCTCAGAAGTGACAGTTTTCACCATTGAGAAACTCTAGCATTTCTGATTTTCCATTCCAAATCAAAAAAAAAACCCTACTAGGAAATGTCAAATTTTGTACTAGTACAGACAATTTCAGCTGTAGTTGTGTGCTGAGGAATTAAGAGGAAAGTTTGAATTCCATAAAAAACAATTTTTTTGAAATGAAATTGTTAGTGATGACATTTTCAGCCACAATTTAATGAAGTTTATCTCTATATTCAGTTCTGACTTCCTTCACTAAATTCTCTTGGCAGGACACAGGCTTAAGAGAGATTATTTTGCCAGCATGCTGTTCTGCAGCAATTTCTGATTTTACTCAAATAGCTTTTCCCCAAATAGCCCATGGGCAGGTGGTATAAACAGTAGCATACATATTGTGACTACCTTTCCAATTTCAAAACAGGTTCAAATTTATTTTGCTGCTGTCTATCTGGCAAATGACTTCTGGTCATAATCTATGATGCTACCTTCTGTGTTTGTGCAATTAAAAAGAGATGATCAATCTTAAAAAGTCATGTTGTAATGCCAGTAATGACCTTGTGTGCACATTCAGATGATGAGCATTTTCGCTGTATTTCTTCTTATGCTAATGAAGTGTCTTTGGTCTTGTTATTGCTATTGCCTTTTCTGTGGCCAAGGTAGGAAATGTTAGATGCACCTCTGTTGTAAACCAGTGTACTGATAAAGGGACAGATCTGAGTAAGTGATTTTGAAATACTTTTCTCCAACTGATAAAAAATATGCATCATAAAGTGCATAATGGGATATAAAGGGATTTCACTCTGTGTGTATGTTGGTAAAAAACAATATCAGTGCATATATTTCAATATTCAGAATGGAAAAGGGAGGGAGTCTTATATTGTGGTCATTAGAGTATGAGCTTCTTGAGTACCTCCTGGTCTTATCTAAAATGAGCAGAGCACTGCCAAGCAAGCCAGTCCCATGGGGGCTGTTCAGCCATCACCTCACTTCACCTCTGTCCTGGCCTTCTAATGTTTCCTGCAAGAGCAACAGCTGCTTGTCAGGGTAAGCTGTGCTCAGGACAAGGCTTGACTGGCATCCTCCTCCTGCACCATCCTGCAAAGGGATCTCACTGGCAAAACAGCTTTGATTTCCCCTCCTTTTTCTTTCTTTCCCAGTCCTCTTCCTCTTCAGTCCTCTGGGAAGAAAAACGTCATTGTGACATCTGGAAGAGAAATGACTAATGGTAACATCTTATAGCTCAGATCTTCTGTGCTTCTCAAAACACTTCAGTGAAGTCTGTCAGTTGGCATCTCCTTTTTCTGAAGTAGAGGCCTCTGAGGCAAAAGAGGAAAACAAGGACTGTAGGGCAGTATCTGTGCCAGTCTTTAGACATCTAAAAGTCTTCATATTTAGTTTAAACTGGTTGCATATGCCTCCTCTGTAGCTATAGGCACACAACAGAACAATTTTAATTGAAAACTGGGATTAGAATGGAAAAGAATTTAATAGAATGTAACGTAACGTAACGTAACATAACAGAATAGAATAGAATAGAATAGAATAGAATAGAATAGAATAGAATAGAATAGAATAGAATGGAATAGAATTTTGGTTGGAAGGGACCTGCAAGGATCATCTAGTCCAACTACCTGACCAGTTCCATGGCTGATCAAGTTAAAGCATGTCGTTAAGGGTGTTATCCAAACACCTCTTTAACACTGACAGGTTTAGGGCAATGACCACCTCCCTAGGAAATCTGTTCCAGTGTTTGGCTACTCTCCCAGTACAACCACGCTTCCCAATATACAGTCTAGACCCCTCCTGTGGCAGCTTTGAACTATTTCCACACATCCTATCACTGGATTCTAGGCAGAAGAGCTCAGCCTCCTCCCCTTCTCCTCCTCAGGAAGCAGCAGTACTGATGCCAACCCTTTGCCTACTCCTCTGCCAACTAGACAAGCCCAGAGTTCACCACCCCTCCTCACAGGACATGCCTTGCAGCCCTTTCACCAGCTTTGTTGTCCTCTTCTGGACACACTCAAGGACCTTCACATCCTTCTTAAATGATGGGGCCCCAAATTGCAAACAGTGCTCAAGATGAGGATGCATTAAGGTCCTCAACAGCAGGATAATCACCTCTTCAGATACCTCCACTTGAACTAGTCACATTAGGTTTCCTTTCCAGTCAGCTGGCAGAAGTAGGCTGATTCATCATTCCTCTGATAGAGGAGATGAACTACACTTACTCCTCTCCACTGATCATAAGGTAATGCAGTGATGACTTGCTTGGCAACAGATGTCTATGTTTTAGAAGCTGATGTGCAGTGAGTTGCATTTCCTCTTCGTGATAAATGTCAGCATCCTCTGAGATTACTTTTGATACACTGTCAAGACTACCTATTGCCCTGTCATGAACATCATGTTCAGACTCAACTCCAAGGTACAAATGAGAGTGATGTTTCTTGGCCTTGGGTGTAACTTAATGTCTTCAGCAAATTTTATGACTGAAAAGCTCCACAAGGTAGTTGACTACAAAGGACATTTGCCAGCCATGACTTGTGCAAAAGGGTGAGAAAACAAGACAAAAGGACTATTTTTTTGATCTTGACATTAGTCAACATTAGAGAGTTTTAAAAGCAATTAGCTTTGACTAAGGAGAATAAACAACAGGAAAACTGAACAAGCAAACATGAAATTACTTTGTAGACTGTTGTAACTTCTGAAAGCCATGTCCTTCCTACCCTTAACTTTCTGGTGTACATCTTGCAAGAGATCCTTTTTTTTTTCAAGTGTAGGTCATTGCCAATCCCAGGTTAAAAATGCCCTGTTCAGAATTACCACAGATTGTCAAATTTAATCATTGTTAGCTGCTTCACCAGCATGTTTTGGAAAACAGCATCTCTAGGACTGGGATTATGCAGAACCAAAGTCTCTAAGTAGTATGAAATATCATATTCCTTTTATCTTCATTTTCAGTTTCACAATCTCGTATGATAAAGATAAAACGAAGCATTTCTCATTCATTGCATCTTCCAGTAAAGAAGACCCAAGCCATATCTCCTGGGTAAGCAACGTAGGAGGTGTCTTGCAATATTGCAAGACATCTCATCTCAGCACAGCCAGCCCATCTTTGCCTGTGAGAAATTATCCCATCAGAGCCTGTACAGCACTTTGTGGGATACATATCTTCTAGAAGCAGTTATTCTAAAACTCCGTTTTTATCCTGATAGTCTTAGTACCACAGGAACCATTTATCCATGCCTGAAACGGCATTTTGATTTAACCAGAGGAAACAGGGAAATAAAATATTATCATTTTATCCTGATTTAAAAAAATCCACATCTCAGATATAATTTTAATGCAGTGGGAGGATGGGTATGTTTAAAGAATCATATCCATTTGGCTGAATTAATTACTGAAATTAAAATTCTGATATAAGCAAGCAAAAGAAGATGAAATCNCCAGTTCCATGGCTGATCAAGTTAAAGCATGTCGTTAAGGGTGTTATCCAAACACCTCTTTAACACTGACAGGTTTAGGGCAATGACCACCTCCCTAGGAAATCTGTTCCAGTGTTTGGCTACTCTCCCAGTACAACCACGCTTCCCAATATACAGTCTAGACCCCTCCTGTGGCAGCTTTGAACTATTTCCACACATCCTATCACTGGATTCTAGGCAGAAGAGCTCAGCCTCCTCCCCTTCTCCTCCTCAGGAAGCAGCAGTACTGATGCCAACCCTTTGCCTACTCCTCTGCCAACTAGACAAGCCCAGAGTTCACCACCCCTCCTCACAGGACATGCCTTGCAGCCCTTTCACCAGCTTTGTTGTCCTCTTCTGGACACACTCAAGGNGCTACTCTCCCAGTACAACCACGCTTCCCAATATACAGTCTAGACCCCTCCTGTGGCAGCTTTGAACTATTTCCACACATCCTATCACTGGATTCTAGGCAGAAGAGCTCAGCCTCCTCCCCTTCTCCTCCTCAGGAAGCAGCAGTACTGATGCCAACCCTTTGCCTACTCCTCTGCCAACTAGACAAGCCCAGAGTTCACCACCCCTCCTCACAGGACATGCCTTGCAGCCCTTTCACCAGCTTTGTTGTCCTCTTCTGGACACACTCAAGGACCTTCACATCCTTCTTAAATGATGGGGCCCCAAATTGCAAACAGTGCTCAAGATGAGGATGCATTAAGGTCCTCAACAGCAGGATAATCACCTCTTCAGATACCTCCACTTGAACTAGTCACATTAGGTTTCCTTTCCAGTCAGCTGGCAGAAGTAGGCTGATTCATCATTCCTCTGATAGAGGAGATGAACTACACTTACTCCTCTCCACTGATCATAAGGTAATGCAGTGATGACTTGCTTGGCAACAGATGTCTATGTTTTAGAAGCTGATGTGCAGTGAGTTGCATTTCCTCTTCGTGATAAATGTCAGCATCCTCTGAGATTACTTTTGATACACTGTCAAGACTACCTATTGCCCTGTCATGAACATCATGTTCAGACTCAACTCCAAGGTACAAATGAGAGTGATGTTTCTTGGCCTTGGGTGTAACTTAATGTCTTCAGCAAATTTTATGACTGAAAAGCTCCACAAGGTAGTTGACTACAAAGGACATTTGCCAGCCATGACTTGTGCAAAAGGGTGAGAAAACAAGACAAAAGGACTATTTTTTTGATCTTGACATTAGTCAACATTAGAGAGTTTTAAAAGCAATTAGCTTTGACTAAGGAGAATAAACAACAGGAAAACTGAACAAGCAAACATGAAATTACTTTGTAGACTGTTGTAACTTCTGAAAGCCATGTCCTTCCTACCCTTAACTTTCTGGTGTACATCTTGCAAGAGATCCTTTTTTTTTTCAAGTGTAGGTCATTGCCAATCCCAGGTTAAAAATGCCCTGTTCAGAATTACCACAGATTGTCAAATTTAATCATTGTTAGCTGCTTCACCAGCATGTTTTGGAAAACAGCATCTCTAGGACTGGGATTATGCAGAACCAAAGTCTCTAAGTAGTATGAAATATCATATTCCTTTTATCTTCATTTTCAGTTTCACAATCTCGTATGATAAAGATAAAACGAAGCATTTCTCATTCATTGCATCTTCCAGTAAAGAAGACCCAAGCCATATCTCCTGGGTAAGCAACGTAGGAGGTGTCTTGCAATATTGCAAGACATCTCATCTCAGCACAGCCAGCCCATCTTTGCCTGTGAGAAATTATCCCATCAGAGCCTGTACAGCACTTTGTGGGATACATATCTTCTAGAAGCAGTTATTCTAAAACTCCGTTTTTATCCTGATAGTCTTAGTACCACAGGAACCATTTATCCATGCCTGAAACGGCATTTTGATTTAACCAGAGGAAACAGGGAAATAAAATATTATCATTTTATCCTGATTTAAAAAAATCCACATCTCAGATATAATTTTAATGCAGTGGGAGGATGGGTATGTTTAAAGAATCATATCCATTTGGCTGAATTAATTACTGAAATTAAAATTCTGATATAAGCAAGCAAAAGAAGATGAAATCATATTGAGAAGCAAATACTGTATTCAGAAATCAAGACACTCACATGCACACATGCCACAAGAGAAAGATAAAGGGCAGATGGCTTCTTGGTCATCATTTCAGTTTTCATCTGGGTTAAGCCTCACGCAGATATCAGCTTTGCAGCCAGGAGAAAAAACCTAAATAGTAAACTGAAATGTAAAGGAGGAATATGTCTGAGTTTTACATCAATCTTGTGATTCTTTGTGCTGGACAGTCTCAGCTCTACCTGAGCCATGCTGGGCTTGAAATCATGTGTGAGAACAATTTTCTGGTTATTCTAATGTCATCTTCTTCTTTGGCTGAGCTGATTGAAATCATATCTGAATATGAAAACAAACAAACAAAATAAAAAGTAAAAAAACCCAAAAACCTAGAAAAATATGGAGAGGAAGTATAAAAGTACAAGGGCCAGAGGAAAAGGACTTTTATGTCTTCTGTTCAGCCAAGTCTGAAAGTCATGTTTGGAAGAAGTTGCATCTCTTGCAATATTCTCCAGTCACTGAGTTTCATGAATTTGAATCTTTAGTGCTACACTTCCACAGAGTGACACTTTGCTGTATATCCTGACCCAAATTTTTGCGGGTATTTTGTGCCCACCTACCCCCTTAGGCAAGACTGGCTGCCATGTTGGTGCTGCCTTCCATAGCTCAGCCTGCCACCCTGATCTCTCTCTGCTGTTGAGGTTTTACAAATCCATTGATAGTGCCCCATGACAACCTACCCAGGGCTAGAGACCCACAAAGCTGCAGGGAAGAGCCTCACACTGCGTGTTTGTCTTGAGCAGAGAGCTTTAGGAAATCCTGATGGCACCTTTTGCTTGTTATTGAACCAGCAGACATGAGTCACTAAAGTTCTTTCTCCAAGAAATATCAGGTAATTTGTTATATATATACATATACATATACAAATATAAATATATATAAATATATATATATATATGTGTGTGTGTGTGTGTGGTGTGATGGAGGAATGTGAGCATCAAGAAAGGGCAGCAGGGGAACACAGCAAGTGTTGCACAGAAAGGAGACAGGGCACCTAATTAGGTGACCTGGAAGGAAATGGAAGATAAAATCCTGTCTGGGACCTGTCTCTGGCTCATGATGCAGCCAGGTTCATAAATCCCCATCCCTGTAAGGAAAGATGTAGGTTCAAGGGTGAAACTCTAGAAGATGGTCAGAAGGGCAAAGCTGAGCATGATACATTTGAAGATCTGGTGATGTGTACACCTGCAGCTGGACTGCCTCTGGCCTGGTGGTGGAGTGACCCAGCTCTCCATGAGCTGCAACTTGTCCATAAGGGCAGCTCTGTGCATCTCCTTACGGAATGTTCAGGACTGAGCAGCATTGTGTGATCTCCAGGTGTCTGATGCACCACAGTGCCACAGTGGAGGTGCCAGCCAGAAGTGCACAGAGTGGTCCCAGGATGGCCAAGGCTGGGGAGAAGTTTGTGCCCTGAAGATGGATCCTTCTCTGCAGCACTCCCCATAAGGCACTCACAAAATACACCCAGAGAACAGGAAAGCAGGTTTCACTCCACACTGTATTTTTTTTATGGAGATATGCATATATATTTAATTCCACAGTTGTGAAAAATAATGACATTATTGCAGCCAGGACAGTGGGGGAAAAAAACTAAATTCAGGTAGCATCATGAATCCGATTATGTTCATCAAATTCCAAGACTTCCAGGAGATGGAAAGAGATGGAAATTCTACTAAGCATACATTTCCTACTCTAGTCCAATGTGTAAAAGAATACAAATCTGTCTAGAGAGGATGGAAAAGATTAGAAGTTATGTCGGATTTTCAAGTGAAAAAAATTATTTAATTTTATTTTCCATGGAGGAAAGTTAGAAGCAAGGAAGAACAAGTCACAAACCTGCAAGTGGAACCAGCTTTTGCTAGGGTAGATAAAGACAGCTGATCCAAATCACCAGAAAACCAGAGACACAGCTGGGACTGAACAGTGGACCTCCCACATCCACCTGTTCTGTCTCTCATGTGTCTTTTCTTTATCAGTTCTTCTCCCTGGATCAAAAACATTCTGTCTGGTTATTAGTTCCTAGAGAACTTTTCAGTTGCCATATCACTTTTCAGAATTGTGTGTGAGCTACAAATGAGAAAATATGTGTATTATGCCTCTGTATCAGAAAGTCTTGCTTCCACAGTCCACATTTTCCAGGCATGCACATTACCTTTTTCCTAGGATGGATCTTTTTCTCTCTGCTCCCTTCTTGAGCATTTCATTGCCTTTCACCTAAACTTTTGTCGATTTTGTTCTTCCTATTCTGAAAAGCAAGGAAAAAAAAATAGTACACATTTTTAATAGGCGATTTTTCTAGCCAAAGAATACAATGCCACAAACTCAGAGTAAAAAGTAAATTTCATTAATTTCAGCATCTCAGTGAATGCCAGATACTGCTGACTGAGAGAAATTCAGATGTAAGAAATTCCATGCTGTGAAAGAGGTTTATTGGCATTCTGTCCTTGCTGAATTTTCAGCCCTGGCAAATTATGTGCCTATGGCAATACATGAGGGATTAATTTTGTCTTCCTTGCCACTTTTTAATGCCATGTACAGTGGGTATTACATGACACAGACTGGAGCACACAGTTTAGTTGAGCTATGGACAGACCATCTCAGACATGGACATTGCAATGCACATCTGCAGGGCAGGACCACAACCACCTCCTTTTCTCACAAGCTCAAGTGTCAGGGGCACAAACTCCATCAAATGGGCTGCAAGAGGAACGAGGAGGAAGATGAAGGAGGAATATAGTTCTAGAGTTGTGCAGTTCTCCAAGTAATGCCTGAGAAAACCCAAGGGCACCATTTATATTTACCCCTGCTACAATTGTGTAATAC
Source organism: Sakesphorus luctuosus (assembly GCA_013396695.1). Taxonomy (NCBI): domain Eukaryota; kingdom Metazoa; phylum Chordata; class Aves; order Passeriformes; family Thamnophilidae; genus Sakesphorus; species Sakesphorus luctuosus. The sequence goes on from VWZD01005629.1 coordinate 871,247, forward strand.
AGTTCATACATCACACTGAGGGTTTAGGTGTTTTGCTCAAGTCTAGCACTTCAGAGATGGGGCAAGGGCTTGAGTCCTCATTCTGGGACATTGTGTGCTGCCAGTTCCCTTCATGGACCTCGCTCACTTATCCTTGAGATTCTTCTGAAGTGGATCATTCCCAGGGCTTGCTTGATGCAATATCCAAGGTTTTTTTCCTTAAAAATACTTTATATCTAACTCTTTAAACTTGAATTAATATGTACCTATATACTTTTAATATACATTTTAAATTTCCCTCTAGAAAATATAGCATCAATTTTGTAGCAGTATGTTAATTCTGTCCTCTAGCAGAAACCAGTTTGTCTTACACATTTGTTCTGTTCCAGCCTTGGAAAATTTTCATGCTGCATTGACACAGATAAAAAACCTGCAGTATTCTGTAGAAAATGTGGGAAAATATTAATCTTATTAAGTAAAAGAATACATTAAAATAGGAACAGACTATTCAAAAAAGCTTCACTGACTACAGTTAGCCAAGGTGCAACCTCACACAGTGAAGTGCTGATATTATTCTATTGACTTTCATAGAAATAAAAATAACCAAGTGAAATTCTAAACGGTTTCAGCAACCTTCCATGAAAGATTTTCAGGTCTAGAATTACTCTTAACTAAGTTCATTTCTTTTCACTCGCCACTCTTTGGATAGCTGAATCACTGCCTTTTATTGCAGCAGATATCATAAAATACAACAATAATCAATCTTCTGCCTAACCTGTCACAAGTAATCCACTACCAACAGAAGTGGGAGGCTGAGTTTGCATTGGAGGCAGTCTTTGGGGACTGCTGTTATGTGGTACATTTTATATCTGATCTACAAAGTTCACTTATACTTGAGATGTGACCTGAGGTCAGGTTAAGACATAGAATTTAGATTACATGTAAATAAGTCACTTCTCTGCCCTTTTCTTGGTCTTTGAAGTGTCCAAGTTCTCTCTGAATCCTTACAGGACATATTTTCTTGCTATCTCTTCTGCTCAGATTCTGTACATAATAGTCTATAAAGTCACTCTGCACATTATGGTACGTTGGAGTAAAAAAGATTTAGGAGTGTCTTTACACAAATGTGATGCCCTGAGACAGCTTCCACAATTCGATGTATTGTGCACATCTGTCCTTATGCTCCCAAAGCACCTATAACTGGAAAGCTTCAAGAACTGCTTTATAGAACCACTAGGATTAACAATGGAGAAAATAAACTATTTTCTCTGACCATTTTCTTCCTTCTCCATGGCTGACTGTAGTGCATGCCTATGAAACACGAACAGCAAGTGACTGGATTTGCTTGACTCCCCCACCTTTCCCCAGGCAATACAGCTCAGCAGGTCACACCAGGCTAATTATTAAGGTGACTTTTGCAGTTAGACTACAAGGCCCCTGAGGTCGCCCTGCTGCCCTGTTCAGCATGAATGCAGTCTCACCTGGAACACTTGGATTCATTCAGAGCCAGTGACTCAGAAACAACAAAAAGGGCTTGAAATAAATGTCAGGTTCCTATGAGGGAAAAAGGAGTAATACCCATTCCTATCCCAGGAGGGGCAGAATAAAAAGTAATCAAAGATACATAGAAGAAGTTACCTATTGAAGAGCAGAGACCTCTTTCTGTGAGATCAATATACGAGGAATGACCTACTTGCCTGCCCTGCAGATACGATCCTTCTAATCTTACAATTTGCCTTACAAGCATGTCTAGCAGCACTTGTAAGTTTGCTCAGTTGTAACTGTCGGAGATGGAATTTCCCAGCCTGAGGTTTAGCAAAGCTTTCAGCCCAAATAGCAACAAAATCTGAGGTTCTAACACTTGTCTTGGCTGTGTTGCTAACTTGGACCGGAAGGATTTGATTTGAGAAAACTGCAGTGTTTACTGTTCTCAGTCATCCAATCCGAACTGGAGGAGCTACTTCAAAAAACCAAACCAAACAAACCTTGGTACATGCCCAAGAGAGACATTTGTGTTTTGTGGTTTCTGAACAGAAAGACTCTGCATTCAGAGAACTGAGTTCATCCCCACTTGGCTCTTAAAATAAGTGATGTCTGATCAGGTGTTGAAGAAGTTCCTTCTATTGCAACTTTTGACATTATGTGGAAGTCTTTACAAAGTGCCTTTAATGTCTCACATGCAGGTTTTTTCCCCCTGTAAACTAAATGAAAATGTAAAGCAAGAGTGGCTACATCTTGGTATAGGTATAGTTAATTGGTTAAGGACCTATCTCAGGTCCTTATCTCTGCCAACTTCAAACACTTTCCTTGAATTTGGAAAATGAAAGGAAGCACAAGCCTTTGCCATCTATTTCATGTCAATCTTCCAGGGTCACCTTCACCTGCATCCTGTTGAGCTTTGGGGGGAAGAGGGATGCTCAGATTTTGTCAGCCCTTCTGAACAAGGTCTGCTCCCTGCTGCCATTCATGGAACCAACATCCAGCTTCTGGGCTGTTTTCATGAAGAAATGGGCTTTTTTCCAATCAAACACCTATTTGCAGTACAGTTTAATTTCTCAGGTAGTTAGCTTTAATAATAGCAATTATCAAATTGGAACAGCATACTTGACCTTTGAAGTCTCTGCAGTGATTTTTCTGCTGATTACTTGAAGAAGAGCAATGCCCTGAACCCTGTGCAAGAATGCAGGAAACATCTGTATCAGAAGAATTGTGAAAATGTGGTAATTATATTACCATTAGAAGAAAAATAAACAGATATCTGATATTCCCCAAAAGAGATTGATGGATAAATGCTGTGATGAGAGCAGGAAAAGGGTATTTTCATTTGGTCAAATACAGAGGTGAGATAGTTCCTCCTTTCTTCATGGTTATCTCAGATAGGGCCATGCCCAAATGCGAGCTGAGGTTAAGCAATGAAGTCCATGTGAGGAGACAGAGATACCTGCTGGAGTGGGATCAAAACACAGAAAATAAATTCCAAAGGAGTAAAGACTTGAGTGTTTCAGGGACTACCTTACATAAAACTTTCCATTCTCTCAGACAAGTGAAGCACGTACCAAGAGCAGTCAGAGACAGGTGCCTGGAGCTGGAAGCTGACCCCCCAGCTGCTGTAGAGGGACTTCTGTCTGGGAGCTGACACTGTGGAAAAGTGCCTAATGAGCTGCCTTTGAAGCTCTGCAGGAGGCACACTGTCACTTGTCCTGGGTGGCAGGTCCCAGTGGTACTGCATGTAGACATCGCTACCTCGTCTGCTATAGAGTCTTCTCACTTTCCCAAGTCTTCTTAATAAGACAAGGCAGGGGTGACAACATGACAGGTTTATTTCAGCCAAGCCAAAGCATAGGTAACTACTCTGCAAATAGGGGAAAAGATTAGAGAAAGGCAGACTAAATTAACCCAACCCCAGAAAAATGAACCCAGCCTCAGATCCTGTCTGTACAGAAACATTCCTGCTTGGTAGATGCTGAGGTGTCCTAAGACTTTTCTCAGCTGGACAGTAGAAAGGAGTTCAGGCATCAACACTCACCTCCCTGCATGCTGTAACAGGAGCTCCCTAGTACTCTGAGGTGGCCCCTTAGTTCTAAAGTCTTTTTAGGCTGAGACCTTCTGAATTCCTGTGAGTCACACATGGTAAGATGTATTTATTGTACAGGCACTGTAGGAAATCCACAGCCCTACTGAGCCTTATCTCTCCACAGGGACCAAGAGCTACATCACTAATGCAGAAGTTGGAGTTATCCAAATTGCCCACACCTGCCCACATACCTCTCACAGAGGGTTTGCTGGGAAGCCAATATCTATTTATTTATTGTGCCATGGGGTATAGAGGAAGTAGCTGAAAGATTTTTCATTACTTTGGTCACTACCAGAGAGCAAACTTTATCTTTGATTTAAATAACTATGAATGCAAACTTTCAGAGTGCCTCAAGCTCTTTGAAGAGTTTTACCACCTCCCTGACTGTGCCAGTGTGCTTCCCTCTCCTCCTTTTCCAGCTTAAGCAATAGCCACCAGTGGTGGCTGTGATGGCTCTGTCCAGCTTACTGGTAACAACACAAAAGTTAGGGGCCATGAGTCTTGCTCAAGAGCTGAGGGCCAATAAGTCCTGCTCAACAGCTGAGGGCTAGTAGAACATACATCAACCTAAAGTACGGCAGGTATGCAAATATGACTGTAAGTCAATCATCTTACTCCATAAATAGGAGGCAGCCCAGGGCCCATCAGATTCTCCTGCAGGGCAGCAGGCTGCATACCAGGATCTCCCCTTGAGTAGGGACACCTCTCAAGGGCACTGTTTGAGGCTGAGATGCCTTGCATGCTAAACTTTGAAATCTCATCTAGGGGATTAAAAAGATGGATTGAGCCCATATAGACCTTTAGACACAAACTGTTGACTAAGTCTGGGACTAAGTCTAGACCCAACTGCACCGAAACTCCACTCGGAAAGGAGCTTAGAATGCAAAGGGGTCCTTTCTGAACCTCATAACAGTACCTAATGACTCAACAGAACCTAATGACTCAACTGTCTCCTTGATAGTTATGTCTGACCCTGTCCTCTATACAGTAAATAACCAAGTGGGCCTTGGCATTGAAACTTGTTAAATAGCTGTCACATTTGCTATCAAACTTAGTTAAATTGCTGATTTGTATCAATAAACATATTGCTACTTCTCTTACAAGTGAAATGTGTTACTCTGCTCAAGACACTGACACAATGTCAGATTTTACAGATGGAAAGAGAAGTTGTAAATATAAGTAATAAGGAACCAGTAGCATCCTGAGCCGCATTGAAGGAGTATTGCAAACAGGCGGAGAAAGGTGATCCTTGCTCTCTTCCCGGCATGAGTGAGACATTTCTGGGTATTGTACCCAGCCACAGGCTCCCAGCACCAGATACATGGACATACTGATTTCTGGCTTGCAATAAGATAAGAATTTTAATTCCCATGCTCATATTTGGCAGAAGTTTTATAATTTTGTTAGATTTTGTAATTTTTTTTTTCTTTTGAAAACAGTTAGGAGTTTGGATTTTAGGAGGACTTTTTAAAAGTCTTTATACAGTAGTATACCTTAGCAGGACTTCATTTTCATCCATACTTTATCCATGAAGATGATTAAGGGACTGGAACATCTCTCTGGAGATGGGACTGTCCAGCTTGGTGAAGACAAGTCTTGGGGATCTTATCCATGTGTAGTAATATGGAGAGTGAATAGAGAAGATGGAGCCAGGATATTTCAGTGGAACCCAGTGACAAGACACACAGAGAACAATTGAGAACCATTTATTCATTTTGCAAGGTCTCCCAGTTTCATGAACAGCACAGGGAGATGTTAATCATATTTTAAATACTGCTTTAAAGGTTCCACAAGCAGCTGATTAATGAGGGCATGTAGATACCATCGTCAAAACAGTGAGATATGTGAGCAGGAAGGACACTGAGGTCACTCTTCTTAGCCATTCCTCCTGTGCCTGAGAGCAACTCATCTATGTCCCACCAGCAAATTTCTCCTTTTCTTCAAAAATTAGCTCACGAGAAGGGAATGTCTGTATAGCAAGTGTGCTCCCTAAAATTACTGACAATCCAGAAATCCTCTGCCCACGGAAGGCAGGTAGCTCACTGGGATAGTCTTTCCTGGCCTTTCTCAGATCTTAAATGATTTTGCAGGTTCAAGTGTAACCACAAAGGCTTGATATATTTCTTTAGTTTTATTCCACCCAAGTGAAAGCAGCCCCTTCCATTCTCATTAGCCACACAGGGGCACTGAGCACAACCCACTATCTAAACTATGTCCTCTTCAGCTCTTCAGAGTGGATGTGAGTCTTCTCTGAAGACAACATGATGGATTATGGGAAGATATTCTTTGAATATACATGATATTTGAGCAGTAGCAAAGTATACAGCATTCACACACACAGTCTTGCTAAGGTATACTACTGTATAGACTTTAAAAAGACATTCTTAAAATCCAAACTCTTAATTGTTTTCTCAAAAAAAAAAACAAACCACAAAATCTTACAAAAATTATAAAACTTCTTCCAAATATGATCCTGGGAATTAAAATTCTTATCTTACAGTAAACCAGAAATCACTGGCTCTGTAGCAATATTGCCTTTACTGCATATGATTCCCTTCTGCTGATAAACTCTCTGGGCTCACATTTTCTACACTATCTTGCCTTCTCTCTCTTCAGGTGATATCTACTTCAGCACCTTCCTCTCCATCCTGTTAGTATCTTTCCACTTGAGAGGCACCAGCCGTATTTCCTTCACCAATTGTCTGATACACAGCTCATCAAACTGTGACAACTTCTCTCTGCTGTTACGTGCAGCTCCTCTGTGCCAAAAAACTTGCTTAATGCTTTTTGGCTGGGTAAATTAAAAAGAGGTGGTGTCTTAATTTGCATACCTTGTCTTGATTCAATAATTTTTATTAACATTTAACTTTTAAAGAAATGTTTACGTAAGGATTTGGTTTAGGATGCCAGAACAGCTCAGCTCAGCTCAGTGCTGCAGTGTAAGGAGTGATACATTTGCATCACCAAGATCCTCATTAGGCCAGGTGGATTTAGAGTTCCTGCAGTGTAGTAACTGCACTGGCAAAACAGCTTTTCTGCTGAAGGACTTACTCAAAAAATGTAACTGCATATAACTGTGGATTACTTCTTCTACAAACAGAAAATAATGTAAAGGGAACAGATGGTAATACTCTGTGTAGGTGACTCAAATTTTGCCCTTTAATAAAACCAGTCACTTTATGCTTCACCACTTGGGTTATGGCAAGCCAATGTGCAAACTTCCAGGGAGTTATGAGGAAATGAGAGACATCTGGCATGAGCCTGCTTCATTTCAGTGAACAATAAGAGGTGAACAGTAAAAGCACAGAACAGATTATGGACAAAACCAGTTATCTCAATAAAAATACAGTGAAAATGGCAGATGTGGTTGAAAATAGATGATGCACTAGAATCTTCTCAATCTTATTCATTTAGTCATATTCTCCATTTTTATTCTTTTTCAAACTGAAATGTTATTCATTCTTCTGCCACAGCTGAAAAATTACTTGATTAGACTCTTTTCCAACTTTTGCAATAAAAGACTGAAATCAGAAAAATAGGTAAGGCAGGAGGTTTGTCTGTCGTTGCCTAACTTCCCTCTGCTGAGCTCTCTAGTTGTTAACGCAGCCCCAGCTCATAACCATGATGGTCTGATTGGTGGGTTTATTGAAACAGCTTGTTCTGGGTCCCTGCTGCAGTGCACCATGAACTCAGATCTCTCTCCACTGTCACTCTGACTTGCCCTACTGTGTGCTGTATGTTCCTTTTTCCATAACTGAACTGCTCTTGACTAGGAGGGTTCACTTCTGTGGCCACTGACAGCTAAAAATGCTTCATGGCATCACCTGCCCCATGTCATAAGGTGTTATTTGCAGCAGTAGTTTGGATAAGCATCTACAGGTAAGGATGGGCACCTGGTGGGGATGGGCACCTGGTGAGGATGGGCTGGTGAGGTCCTCACATCAGGTGCTGCAGTGGGGAGTTGTAGGGTGAGCATAAACAGCTGAGTGTCCTTTTTTACTCTGCCTCCCAGTGTCTGCTCCACCTTACCAATGCAAATGGGTCCTACCTTGATGTTTCCAAGGTGATGTTTCCACATGCCTCTTACTACTCCAAAACAAGCCTCTGAGCCTGGATGAGAGAAACTGATCTCCAGGGCTGCAGTCACACTGCAGGAGTTTAGAGAAGTTTGGGGTTTTTTTAAGAGAGGTTTCTTGTGGGCTTTTTTTTCTCCCAGCCCTCATCTTGAGTCAGGCACAAAAAAAAGTCTGAAAAACTGAAATACCAAAGCTACTCACAGCTTTTTTATAATGGAGTATTTGATTACAGTGGGTTTTCCTTTACTGTGTGTTCTGTTTCCTCCAATATACAAATCTATGAGAAGCACATATACTTGATGAGAAACCAGCAGAGGTTTTTTCCAAAGCCTTTTGCAGCAAAGTTACTTACTCTCAGTCTGTTGGCTGTTTGAAATCTACCAATCGCAAGCTCCACAAACATCAGAAACACAACTCCTACTGTGTTCAAGAAGAGCAGTACTGTTTCCCTGTGTGATGCTTTGAGAGAGAGTAATTTCAGATTAATATTTAAGCTGTACCAGGGATAATTGACAACAAAAACCATATTGTCTGTTAGTTAACTGAGCATTATTACGCTGGCATACCAGTGTTTCAGGAGATCTTCTCTGATGGCAGGTTTCACTCTCACAGCTTTGCAAGGTGTGAGCAGGACACACTTCAGCTGCACACAGATCATCAGATATGTTGCAAGTGCACACCCCACTCAGTTTGCTTCCCTTCCAGTGAAGTATGTGGTAGCAAATAAAACCAACCCACAAGGATTCCTGAGTAAAAGACCCTACAACCCTGGGATGACAGATATTTTGATGGATTAAAAAAAGGAGATCACAGTCATGCATATTCATAAGTCAAGAGCCTGGTGAAAGCTCTGAGTTAATGTAACTAAAAGCTGTGCAATCAAAGAGTTCTCACGTATGAAGTACTTGCCAGCTGCACCAGGTTAAAATAACATTTTTCACTTACAAATTTGGCTTGCTCTCTCAAAAACACTGCAAAACTCCCATATTGCCTGTTTTTTAATGAGACAGGGATCATCACTTATTTAACTCAGTTATAAGAGAAACTGACAGTGGTTTTGAATCAACCATAGCCTTTGAACAACTTGCAAAATATACAGAAATCGGATCCATTCCAGAGAGTTGAGACCAGATCATGTAGGGTTGAGCTATTCCTGTCAAACACTGACCCTGATCAGCACTGAGGAGCCTTGGCAGCGGCAGAGCCTGTCCTCAACCATACATCCCACAGGGCACCTTGGTCCAGCTGATAAGTCTGCTCCTGTCGTGTTCAAGCTGCTCTGAAACCTGGAGATAGCAGGACCAGCTGTGAAATCTGGAGTTGGTTCCTCCTCTGTGCTTCTGCAGTGGGTTGGGATATGCAGGAACTGGGTTCCAAATTTGGGTTTGATTTGTGCTGCCAAACCGTCTTGTAAAAGGCACTTTCCGAAGCTCATTTTCACTTATTTCCTAGCATGCTGGAAGTTTCCCAGTCCCAAGGACTGCAGAGATGTGAAGCATCTGCTTTTATGGTTTAATTGACAGCCAATAACTGAACAGAGTCAATAATACAGACGCAGTAAATAACATGCTATGAATATTTGCATGACATGAAACGATGAAGAGCCCAGTTAAATCAGGTGTGTGTCTGCTTTTCATTGCTGCTGTAAGAAGAGTTTACTCCATCACTATTTAAAATGGGGTTGCTTTCTTCCAAAGAGGGAATTACTTGTCTGTTCTTGCAGTACTGGGAGTGGGTGGCACAAGGGAGAAGAAACAGGAATGCTAGAAGATGGCTTGGCAATGGCAAATGTTTAATTCTAGCATTGAGTGAAAGCTGATTTGGAAACCTTGTCTTGTGCTCAGGGACTGCAGGGAAAGCCTTGTACCCTGGAAGGATGGAGAGGAGAGGTCTGAAGGCAGGGAGTCACCCAAAGGTAATTAACAGGTAGGATTCATATCACATGCTCCACTTGTCCTTCAGCCCTATTCAATGGGATCAATTAACAAAGCAAGGCATGATCATCAGGGCTTATTAAGTACTTCAGCCATTCCAAGACTGGACTCAAAGAGTGAATTGATATATCTTTCCCAAGATGTCCATCCCCCAACCTCTCTGGGAGTCCCCAGGATGCTCATGGGGACTCATGAGAAACCTCCTTGCAGGGAGAGCAAAATGAATGGGAGTCAAAAAACCCCAAACCTTTCACTTTTTGTGAAGCCACTGAAATGTAAGTGATGGAAGCAGCCAGTGTTTAGGTTTGTGTGTGGCAAGATCATTTTCTTGCCATGAATAAATTAGCATATCTGAATACTAACCAAGTGGAACAACCTTTCAGGCAGGTATCAGACCTTTCTAATCCTGTGCCTGAAAAGGTTTTGTGCCTGGCATAAACAGTGGGGTGTCTGGTGTTTGACACACACCCAGATGCCATAGAGAATTCAATCAGCACCCCAGTGACTACAGGAGCAGCTTTCCTCTTAGACCCCAATGGGAATAACACCTTGGATAATGTAATGCCTCCTGAGAAATTATTTGCCTGATGTAGTAAGGAAAGGCTTTGGCAAGGGGAAATTCAGCTGCTAAAGATCTCACACTCTGGAGTACCTTTGTGGCACAGGTCCCCAAGAACTGATGGAAGAACTCAGCTTTGCTGGGTGGACAGAAGGCTTTGATGGCTCCAATTGGATACAGAAAAACTAAATTCTCACCAGCCTATGCTTTCCTATCCCTAAATCCTACAGACTTCTCACACCACTAAATGGAGATGGCAACACTAAAGCAAATCAATAAAATCTCAGCTCCCAAATCAAAGATGATGTGGGGGACAGTGACTTTCTTGGAAACAAAGATGCTTTGGCTCTTGACCCAAGGCGTTGTGGGGCTCTACAGTCAGTAGAATTATAGAGAGCTGTAATGGGATTTGGGCTACAACCATGATTGCTCCAAAACTTTCCCTTTCTCACTGCCTGCACAGTCTATGTTTTTACAAACTAAAAAGGCCCTGGACCAAAGCACATGGAAACAGTAAAAAGCTGAAGTCTTTCCACCTTTCCTCTCCTCATCACAGATGTTACAGAAACAAATATGCTGATGAAGAATCTGAGCCTCACTTTTCAGTCTGAAAAACCTTTCATGTCCAAAACTCCAACAACTTGATGAGCCAAGAAGTTCCTATTTTTGGAGCACATGTGTTGGCCCCACACTACAAAGGTCTTTGGTGGGCAGTGACCATCACCAGTGAGAGATTTTGACCCAGGATCACACGGACAGCACTAGGGAAGGCAGGTATTCAACTCTGTTGAGTGTCTATCAAGTTCTTGGGAGGGAAAATTTGAGTGCCTGGCTTTGAAAACCATTCTCCATATTGTCACATTTGACACAGAGAAGTGCCCTCACAAATAGCTACTCCAACTCCTTGGCCAAGGACAGGAAGACCTGCCCATGATACATCAAAATCCAGCTTCCAGAGCCAAGAGCAAACCCACTTTGTAGCCACAGATGCTCATCGGATATCTGTGTAAGCTGTACCCCATCAGTATTCAGTCAAAGCAAAGCCTGGGACATGCAAACCATTTAAAAATGAAGATATTGAAGGAGAAGAAATGAGTTAACTGTGCAGAACAAGATAACTCTCTGTACTCCTCTTAATAATGGCTTGCTCTTATTATCAGAGTTTGTTTAATGTATTGACTTAACTGCACTGTATTCACTGAAGTTGTGTTCCAAGGCACTAAAATAGCCTTTGAGGCTGCTGCAGTGTAGCACTTTCGCACAAGCTGTTCACGTCCATTTGCACTGTGGGTACCAATTCCAGAGAGCCATCGGTCGAAGGCAAAACTGCTCTCTTGAGTGAAACTATTCACACACTGAGAGCCAAGAGCATAATGATGGTGTCAAGTGGCATTTGAAAAGTGTTTTGTTAAGTGCTTTGGTGTTGTTTTATTGCCATGGCTAATTAAAAGTTCATCACAAGCACTAAACTCAGCCAATGTTTATTTTCTGTACAGTCATATTGGCAGGCCAATGCTTTGACAGTATATCAGAGCTGTGTGCTTGTTTCTGGAGAGGATTAACTATTGGTTATCTGTCAGGAAAAAGAAACATCTCTAACAAATAAGTAAACAAAGAAATAAATCCTTGTCTGTCATGATGTATCAACAGCCTTTGGAATGCACTTGGTTATTTTTCTAATGTTTTCCTGAAATCTGGCATGTAAGCTGCGGTGCAGAGCTAAATGGTGTGTACCAACACACTTTGGGCATGACAAATCTATCAGGCTTTCCTTGTGCATGAAATCTGTCCCTTGGCCCAGCAGGGGCTTGCAGATATAATCACTCCTCCTGGGTGCAAGGTTGGTTGATCCGGGATGAAGGACTGAGATGCAGCTGGACCAGCTGTAGTTACTTATATGTGGTATCCAGGCTGACTGCCCTGGTTCAGGGAGTGAGGGCACAGAGATTGCCTTCCAGATGAGAACAGCAGAGAGCAATAAATTACCAGAGGAAAAGAAATTCACTGCAGGAAGGGGACAGCAGTACAACTATAACGTACAACCATCCTACCCAACAATGTAGACTATGAAGAGTTCTTGGTAGGAATTTTTTATATCTTTTATATATATTACAGTATTTCCCAGTCTCCAATGATTCTCAATTTTGCCCAGCAGTGGATACTGAATTTCTGCACATGCCTGTCTTAAAAGACATCTGGGGAAGAAGTCTTACAGCACATGTAGCTATCATCTGCAGGTCTGCCAGGTTTTCTGTGCCTAAATGGCAAGGGGAAATGCAGATTGCACCTGGACATGTAAACTGGATGTGGTTTCCCTCCTCTCTGCCAGTCTCCCCTTCATTTCAATTTCTGAATCAGCACTGGCTGCAGCACACTTGTGGCTTTCCAATTGCTCACAGGCAGGAACCAGCTGCTCGGTAAAGAGTATAAAGGCAGAGGCATTGCTGGTAATGATGTTCTGTGCTTTGGGTCAAGCACTGCCCTTTTGAGGAGCTGCAATATGAAATAAGTTCTGAGCTGTGATGAGCAGGTAACTCTGAAAGAACAGAGGTTTGGAATTAGCGAGTTAATGAGCTGTCAGTGTTATCACAGAGAGTTCAGCCAGGGGCACCCTTCAGTCAGAGGGAGAGAGAGAACAGCCAGAGATCTTTCTGGCCTGTAGATAATGAAGGCAGCCTCTGTTACTGATGTGGAGTCCTGGAGCCACAGCAGAGGCATCCAGGAAGCAGATACACAGTTTCTGCTAATTAATGTAGCTCTGAGTAGTCTTCATACCCGCTTACAGAAGTGATTAAAAGACAGGCAGTCTGGAAGATTCTTATAAATGATCCTTTCTCCATCAGACATACACGAAAATTTATTTGTTTGCTTTTGAGACAGAGATTAATTAAAAAGGAGAAAGGAGAGGTGGTTGTCATAAACCAAATGTCTCAGAGGCTGGAACCAGATCTTAGGCTGAGCTTTTCCCCAGTCACAAACAGCAGATAGAAAATGTATAAATTAGTCTGGAAGGAGACAGTGCTCTGCACTTTGGAGCTGACAGCAAGCAGGTTATTCAGCCAAGATCATAAATATCCCTTTGGACCTCACAGTCAGCACACAGAGCAATGAGGAGTTCTGCCTGGCAATCAAAAGACATTTCTGTGACTACTGTGGAGAAAACAAATTCTTGTATCGCCTCATCAGGGGATTTGTTTCTTTCAATTGAAAAAGTCATTTTAATGTAGTCAGTTAGTCACTATGAGACCAATCTGCTGGGTCCAGTGCAGTTTGCAGGCTGGGAGCAAGGCACAGAATATTCTGTAGTAAGCAGGCAGATTTCTGCCTTCATGACCCTGACCAAACTACCTTGCCAACAAACACCCCCAGAGCAGCAGCAACTGCAACGTTACCAGATACTTCTGTGCTTTGTGAAAAAATTCAGTGCACTGAGATGGTGATTTATTATATTCCATGTAGGATGGATATACCTGTCCCCTGTCTATATGGCCAGCAGAGTGGTGATAGTTGAACATGAAAGCTCTAGGGAACCTTTAGGTGAGGAACAAGCCTCAAAGGTCTGGGTAATGCCTTCCTTTTTATGATATGTCCCTAACATATCCTGCATGGTGGTGACCACATTTCTTTGTCTTGAAATCAGACTGGAAGTTGATGCCTAAGGGGTTTTTGATTTTTTGATTTTTTTCATTTTTATAGATTTTAGAAGTACTTGTAACTGTCGTAAAAGGCAAATTTAGTGTGTTAATATTTCTAACAGCTTAAGTTCAATGTTTATACATGCCAATCTCTGCCACATATCAGTAGCTCAAATTCTTTTAGTTGTTTGGACTCTCTGCAAAGCAGAAAGCTGAAGAATATGAGAAAAGCCTGCAGAATGAAACATAAACATGAGCCAAGAACCTTGGATCTAGGAACTCCGGAAAAGCTCCAAGGGCCCTATGTGTGCTGAAGAAGAGGAAAATGATGAAGAGAGACTCCTGACTCAAATCCTGAGGAGGTGTGACCAGGGGCAGGATAGGGCTGGACCAAGAGATGTGTGAACTGGGGATGGGGTAGACAATATTATAAAAACCATAGAGATCAGTGTTTGGGACACATGTCAATATGTATTCCTGTGGGCCCTAGGCCTGATATTAAAGGACTTTCACTTTCTATCTTATCCCACACTAACTTGGCTCAGAGTCCTGCTTTGCTGGGGTCTCTCACAGCATCAAAGTGGAGAATATCTTGCACTTACTGCAAGATGCCAGGGCTGACTTGAGATAGTCTAATACATGCAGTGTAAAAAGGGAGACATCCAGGGGATAAGTGTGATGGTAGGGAGATGCCTTGCTTTCAAAGCTTTAGATAAACTAACTTCTGCAGCTATGATCACATGAACATCAACCATAGCGCCTTCAAACCTTTCCTGACTAGGAAAGAAATCTCTTTGCAGATACAATATCTCCAATTTGTCCAGAATCTTAACTTACAAGAGGATTTGGAAAAACAAAACAAAACAAAACAACCTGAAAAACCCAAAACAAAACAAAGAGATCCCCAAACAACAACAAATAAACCCCAAACAAAACGAAAAACAAAACTCCCAGACTAAACAAGAAACACCCAGTGGTAGCACTCAGCTATTTCATGGGCTATTTGTGGTCAGAAACCTCTTAATAAAATGCCAACTTGCACCAGCTGGCCTCAAAATGAGCCAGCATAATTGCAGACTAATGTTGAGATAACAGCTCAGGATAAGAATCTCTTCTATTTCAGTGAAATTGATAGGAGCTCTTGACAATGACAACAATCCTTGGAATAAAACTCCCTCTCTGTTAACCACAGAACCCACGTCACTGTAAATTCATGTAAGATACAAAACTGTTACATCTGTCATTCGTATGAGTTGTCCAGCACTGAGTGCTGCTATTCTTTGTCTCTTAACACTTTGTGACAGTCCTACCTCTCTACCTACTTTGCAGCCATCTGTGAGATCATAAAAAGGTATTTGCTTCAGCTTGATCCCATAAGACAATGCTATCCAGCTCAGCCCACACGTGTTGTGCACAGTGACAGGCAGTTTAAGAGTTGTTGAAGAGTTAGCATGCTTGCATTTTTTCTGCATGATGCCCCTTTTAGCCCAGACTGTAGGGCTTTGCCAGGGTGATCAGTGATACCGGTGGCTCAGGAATGGTCATCCTGCAGGGGAGTGGAGACACCTGAGGTGGCAGAAGTGAAGGACATGGGAGCGAAGGGGACAGGCTCTTTGTATGGTCCCTGCTCAGCCAGATGCAGACCAAGACTTGGAGAAGGATGTCATTTCAGCTATCTTGTCCTAACAGTGCTGCTGCTACTGTGGGCTTGCTGCTGGGGTCCAGAGCCAAGGTTTGGTGCTGAAGTCATGCTGGACGACCCTCTGGCAAGGGCAAGGTGCTCAAGCCACAGTCCTGTGCTCCACACAGTCCAAGGCAGAAAAATCAAACAAGCAGAGTAAGGACAGATGGATACAGCAGCTGTCACGTAGCATCAGGATTACTGACACATTGCAAAAAAATCAGATCTATTGCCTTTTTGGCTGCCACAACATGGTCTGGTTGTCAATATTAATTTCTTCCCTTTTGCACCAAAATAATTTAATTTGCTCGTATTGGAGCTTTTAAATTGCATTTCCAGAATTGATGGTATGGTGAGAGAGAAGAAACATTTCCTTTTCTGCTTCATAAAGGCTCAATTGCAAAATAGCATAAAAATGAAAAAGAAAGGGCTTTAAAGGAATGTCCCACACAGGCTGTGTAAGCAGAGACTGTATCAGACAAGGGCCCACAAGACAAAGAGGGTGATCAGCACCTTTCCTCATCACTGGCTTACATTGCTACATTTAACTAGTGAAGATTCAACCACGTGTTCTAATTTCTTGGGCATATTAAATATACTTCTAAAGGAAAATACCCTACAGAAAAACTCACCTGCTTTGGTTCTTTGCCACATGTCTAGTTGTGATGTATTTAGTCACATATCTGCATCATTTAGTTATATTTACTATATACTTAGAACATTACCTTTAGAAGAAATACGGAGTCACAATCTGCTGGATGGGGTGGGAATTGGATGCTTTCAGCCTGCCTTTATCCATCTGCCTCTATCATCAGTGGAATGAGAAAGAAGCACTTCTAGAGCAATTCATTCCATCCAAAATAAGCCTCTAAAATGCTTTTCAAAGGCAAAATATTTTCTCTGTGGAAGTTTCACTGGCATCCATTTTCCAGAATAATGCAATTACCTGTGTTTTAGGCCAGAGGGGAGCACAAAGGGAGGCTCATTGCACAGCCTTAACAGGCCAGGTGTAAGCAGTACTAGACAAGTTTAACTTAGAAGTGGCCTCTGAGAATTATCAAGGTGCCTGCTTTTCTACTGCTGCACCCTGAGCTTGGCAGTATTACCAGTATTTCTTTGTCTTGCCTTTTGATACTTTAAAGTGTGCAAGGGGTGCTCACACTTTGTGAGTGAAGCATAGTGGAAAGCATTTTCTCAAAGGTCACCTTTACAACATGTCTAACTGTGGGTGAGGCTGGAGGAGATTTCAATAGCTACTTCAAATTCATAACCACTCATTATAAGGCCTAGTGGGGTCATTGAATTATTAACCTTTGCCTTGTGCATGTCAAGGCAGCGCATTTCCTATATTCTTTAGGTTAAAGATTTTCACACTATGTAAGGTTTTATTCCTTGTTTTCTTTAATCCTCCACAGTTTGTTCCACTCTGCAGACCTTCTGTTTTCTGTTGCTCTTTGGCTCTGCTTTTTAAGCAGCAGGATTCTCCCTGCTCCCTGTCCTCTACAAGGATCATTTGCTACCGCAGTACCCATGGCTAAGTCTTCATCTTCCTGATCCCTCTCCTCCAGCAACCTCCAGCACTTTTAAACTGCAACTGAAAAAGGTTCTTTTAATCTCTGCTTTTACCTCCCCCTGCCACTGGCACTTACCTTATTTATGAGTGTGTGAGATGTTTTTATAGAACACCATGTTCCTACTGAGAGGTGCAGGATGAATTCTGCCCAGGACACCAAATGAGACAATTTAATGATCAAATTTTTTTAATAACACCTTTTATTTAAAAATAAGCATGACATTATATGTCCATTGAAAAACAGTTAAAATAATTAATTGCAAAACTATGCAAAGACTGTATTCCACAGTTTGTGTACAGATTTTGCTTTTAATATTAAATAATTTGTCTGGAAAAATAAATACTTGACTGACAAATCAGTTTCTGCATAGCATTGAGGAATTTACTTTCAAACTCCATTTTAGGTACATAATGACCTTTTCAATAGTAATATCAATAAAGCTGCACCAGTGATGGATCTGAATGAGCATTCAAAAAGAGACTTTAAAATAATCTCAGAGCTTCAGTTTCTGATGCAATAGATTTTTTTTTCATTTTTATAAGGAATGAGATGTGCTTCAGGTTAATTACTTTATTTTGCCTGAGTTTTATTTTTAGCTGAAGTATTTGTATATGATTGATTACAATGACAGCCATAACCTACTCTCTTCCTAGAACTATCCTTTCACTGATTGCACCTGGCAGTGTGTAGATGAAGAGCACCAGGAAGACAATGAGAATAAGCAGAATTATGCCAGTGATGATGTACTTCTTGTAATTTCTCCAGATCAGGTGATACAAACACTTGAAAGGATTTACAAACCAAGAGAAGGATGTGTCTGGTCGGCTAAAGGGGAAGAAAGAAAAAGAAAAACTTTTATAAAGGCATATCCATCTCTTTCCAAAGTTTTCCCATAGCAAAATATATATTTGAGTCTAGAAAGGGCCTTTAACTTTTGGTTACCTACTACAGAGTTTAGAGGGAACATCCGTAAGTTTCACAAAGATATTGGGTCACTTTTCTTCCACTCATCACTGAGGCCAATCCTCTACACACCACTCAAAATGAAATTCCAGCTCACACTTCATAAATACTCCAAATTATGTCACAATATGGGGTGCAAAATTGCAAACAAGATCATGACAAATCCTAAATAAGAAATGTGGGCATCTTGAATACAAAAGCTTTCCAATAATTTCAAAGAATTTAGCATCACAAAAGTGGTAATGAGCCACTACAAAATAGCTGATTGCACATGATAGTTATGGCGTCATAATAGTTAGAGCCAGTTCAGGCCTGGCATAAGGCCCAAAGGGGTGAATTTTCAGGAGGAAATTTAAAACAGGCCTCCTGAAAACAGGAAAAGATGAGGAGATGAAACCCATGTAGTTTGCCTGCATACATAAAGAAGAGTCACCATCTTCCAGTGGAGAATATCTGCATTCCACAATCCAAGATTTTTCCAAATGTTGCCCCATGTCATGTTCTCCTCCATAAGCAGAAGTTTCTCTGTGCTGTACAACAAAACTAACTGCATACAGAGAGGAAAATATTGTTCTCCTTAGGAGAAATGTTGGTATAGTCTCTCCTCTGACAAGCCACTGAGCTTGGGAGGGCACTGTGCCTCTGACTTCAACAGTCCTACCCAGGGCAACATCTGTCAGCTTGGCATGATGAGGTGACCTGACAAATGCAGTGGTGTGGAGCAAAACTGACACCCGCAAAACTGGAGCAGGTTGTCTTTCCTATCCAATGTCACTGTAATTGTGCAGATCGTGTAGCAATAAGGAGAATGAAATTAACTGAAGGTCACAGAAATCTATGGCTGTGTCTCACTCCAGAGAGCTGTTTCAGGAATTTAAAGTATCTGAGTTATCTGGTGAACTCAGCATTCAGCATGTGGAAGTGAATGCAAACATGACAGAAAGTCTGTAAATCTAAAAAGCCAATAGAATACCTTTTAATTACAGACTGTGTTTCATACTGAGGTGGAAATGACGCAGAAATAAATCAACAAATAAGCCCTCCAGGTTAAAAGGAATTATTAAAAAAACTGGATAGTCTGAACAATATTTTGCATGTTGCCTCTGTTTAAAGCCTTTTCATAACCTGTAAAGGCAGGGAAAAACCCCAGACTGTTGTACATTTTATTTGTTTTCTTTTCATCATAGGCAATAGAATTCAATAGCAGTTACAGCAGGGCATTCATTAGAATAGACTGCATCCAGAAAAGCATCCTGTCTTAATCTGCAGAGATGAAGAGATTGATAACCTCATGGTGCTTTGGCCAGCAGGAAATTACACTCACAGCACCCTATTCTTCATTTACATGTTTCTCTCTCCAGTTCAAACATATTTAATCTTTGTCTGCCTTTGCACTAGTACATTAAAGAGGCTTCTACTGTTTACAGATCTTAGAAGATAATTTTGGGCTTGCAATTATTCTATTTTTTAATTAAAAAAACTTAATTACACAAAACAGTTGGAAAATTTCTGTGCTTCTCTGGGTGATCCTACATGATGAAAAAAAAAGTGAACCTACATTACTGACATAGAGATTTGGAGGCCCTGATATAAAGCTCCTTGAGTTCCACTCCTTTCTGAAGAGAATTCATTTGAAGGGCAGAAACAGTTATCTCTCAGGTGATTGTGGCTACTCTGCATATATGAACCACATATTCCATCACTCAGAGGCACTGAGCTGGTAAACTTTATTACCTTTAAATTTTAATGGAACTGATGCAGGCAGTCTCTTCAACTATCAGTTTATTTTCTTCCCAGTAAGTGAGTGTCTAGCTAAAATAGTTATTACTATTCACATGCTGATACTGCTTTAGTTACCTTAGGATTTATTCTGCCTGACTTTAAAACTTTGGTGCCCTGCCTGGTCAATT
Organism: Sakesphorus luctuosus; assembly: GCA_013396695.1. Classification (NCBI taxonomy): domain Eukaryota; kingdom Metazoa; phylum Chordata; class Aves; order Passeriformes; family Thamnophilidae; genus Sakesphorus; species Sakesphorus luctuosus. Next base: position 891,132 of record VWZD01005629.1, read on the forward strand.
GTGGACTGACTGCATGGGAAGAGGAAGGACCTTCCAAAGGACAAGTCATCTCTTTCACCAGCTCCCATCTTAGGATATGTGTGGTAGGTAAATGGGATGATTCCCCTACCTGTACATGAACAGCTACAAAAGGAGCCTGAATGTTTTGCTTCTGAGGTGGGTGGTGTCAAGTGACACTTGCCCCACACTAATTGTGATTTAATTGAGGCATACATCTTAATTAAGAATAGAACTGTGTTGAGCCACGTGTTGGCTGCGTATTTCATCACAAAAACCTATATCTGGAGCCTCTGATCACTCAGTGCAAGATCTGGTGGAAGACTCTGGTTTTATGGCTTCTGGATCGAAACACCTCCAGGCTGAGTGTGCAGCAGAGAAGCAGCCACCAGACCATTGATAACTTTTTGGCCCAGCAGCACACTTGTGAATTAAATGCCCTTGACGTACAAACACAGGGAGGCCTGGAGTCCCAGACTGCCTGGGATACATGGCCTGGGACTAAAAATGTGAGAGAAAAATGTGGTGGTGCCTCTTGCATCCTCTTGATGACCTCCTGTACATGAAATCCCTCTATTGCCCAGTGCACTCTCTCTTAAAACTCACTGGGTTGGTTGCTTCCCACCACATGTATTTCAGAGCTATCCCAGTCCTTTCTCTTCTGTTTCCATTACTGGGAATCTTTCAGGCACAGACATCTGTCAGGCATGGCTCATCCTGCCTTTGGGTAAAGATTTTGGGTGAAATGATTGATTAAAGCCTGGAAGGCTAGGTAAACAAGTTTATAATGCCTCTAATTTTCAGGATAAATTTATACCCTTTGTAGGGGTGTTGGGAATTCCTTCATGCTGTTTTCTCCTTTTTCATGTTTATCCTGGGATATATTTCAAACAAACAAAATTAAAGATAATGTGTAATGATTACCATGATGATTAGAAATTGATTTTTAGAAGTTTTGGTAGCAGGAAATACAACATCAATTTCACTCCCTTACTTTTTTTTTTTTTTAATTTTAATCCACCTCATTGCTTTAATAGAAAAAAGCCCTTGAGCCAAAATAGATCATATGTACCTTTTTCAGAACACAAATGTCAACTGATGATATTTTTTAATGTGACAAATATTGAAAGGTAAAATGCTCCTTCTAGATCATTTGCCATCATTAAACTACTTAAAATGCCCTCATTAAACTACTTTAAATGTCTCATGATGAAAAATAATAATGATGAAAAAATAAGCACCTTCATTCTTTGAGTATGAAGTACAATAAAAGTAGAGAGTTTCAAAGTTGTATATCATTTGCATGACCATAGAAGGGCAATGGAGCTGGTGAGGGATCTGGAGCACAGGTCTTAGGAGGAGCAGCTGAGGGAGCTTGGGGTGTTTATCTTGGAGAAAAGGAGGGTTAGAGGAGACCTTACTGCTCTCTACAGCTGCCTGAAAGGAGGTTGTGGTGAAATGGGGGCCGGTCTCTTCCCGAAGTAACAAGTGACAGAATGAGACATAATGACCCTAAGTTGCTTCAAGGAAGATTTAGATTGGATATTAGGTAAAAAATTATTGACCAAAAGGGTCATCAAGCATTGGAACTGGCTGCCCAGGGAAGTGGTGAAGTCACTGTCCCTGGAGGTGTTTAAAAAACATATAGATGTGGTATTTAGGGACAATAGTTTAGTGGTGAACTTGGCAGTGCTGAGTTAACAGGATTCTACTATTGCTTCTAATAGATATAATACATCTGGTATTTATAGATGACCAAACTGAGGTGTTGGGTGTATGTGTAAATTATCATGATTTAAGATGTTATCATGTCAGGTCAGCTATGGAATAATTTCATGTGTGATCTCTAGCTGAGGAAAAATGTGCAGCAATGCAATTTATTTGGGCCTCCAGAGCAAGGCATTTCAGCTAACCCAGAAGGTGCTACCAGCAACGAGTGCCAGCAGCCAAGTTGTCCCAACTTGTTTAACGAGCATGCTCCTACTCACTTGGGTTTTTCCAAAGGCTCAGGCTCATTTCGAGCTTTTCCTACTGGATTCTTCTCAGCTTCTTCTGCTGTGACTAAGTGAAACTCAGCTTCCACCTTGCCCTGGATCAGAGAGATCACATGTAAGCATCACGTCTTGAGTTATTATCACTAACTCAGAGCAGCACTCTTCTTGTGGAGAAATGGTGAAACCAGCTGAGGGCAAAGGAGAAAATAAGATAGTCTTTGCAGTCTAAGAGAAGGCACAAGGAAAGCCTTAGGCATCAGAGTCCTGACCTATGCTTAAGGACCATGGGAAAGACAAGTGGAATATTTTCTTCCAGACCCATAAATATATTTTCTGGTTCCTAAATTATAATGCAATTCATCTGAGAAGATGTGTCTTCTACCTATGACACCTCCTGGCAGATTGAATGGTTGAGCTGGAAGTTGTGTTGTTGACATGGGCAAGATATAGTCCATCAGCAGGGGGTAATTCAGCCAGTCACAAACACTGGAGCAGTGCAGCTGTTGGGTCTCAGCTCACAAAAGGAAGATGGTTAGGAATGAGACCTTGTGAAGAAAACATCATGCAGTCTTAGAGCTCTGCTCAGGCCAAAAGAATAGCAGTCTGGCAGGGCAAGGCAACCCAGAGCCCATTTTCTTCATGCGTGGCCAGAGGATGATACTCAGAGTGGTAACAAGAGGACAACTTTGTTCAGCACCAACTTACTGATAATTTCTAGAATTCAGAAAAGTCATAATGGAATGTAACTGCTGGTTTAGTGCTTGTTTTCACTCTGAGAAGTCATTAAAGCTTGTTGAGTGACCAGTAAAATATTATCACTTATAAAAGACTGTGTCTCCCACACCTTGCAGTAGAAATATCTGATCTGACATATGTAATCTTTAATTTGGACGCATAGTATCAATTGCAACATCTGCTATGGAAGTTAGATCTTCCTAAACATGGATTAAACATTTGTTTTCCCCTTGCACTCATAGTAACAAATCTGTTGATAATTCTGCCTGTAGTGAAGTTCTTGCTTTTCCGTGTTCAGGGATCAGGTCTGTCCCTCAATACTGTCTCCACTTAAGACTTAATTAGGCCAAAGGGGAAAAAAAAAGATTTCAGAGATTTAAAGATTCCAGTTACAATGAAGAATGAGTAAATCAAATCAACTTCCTAAAATCTGTGATGGATTAATAAGAGACAAATGGCTTTATATGTATTTATTATTTTCCTACCCCATAAATTTGTGGATGGTGTTACTCTAAAGTGTTAATCTATGGCCAGTGGCTGTGATTCAGCACAGAATGGGGCTGGAAGACAAGGGCATAAAGAGATGAAAGTGGACTGGGAGGAAGAGAATCAGTTGTACTAGAGTTGAGAAAATGGAGGTAAAGCAGGGATTTAGGAGTGGAGACCATTCACTAAATCCTTGGAAAGTACACAGTCACCTTCAATTTAAAGAAGGCAATGAACTTGAAGATGGCACCTTTTATTAAAACGTTCTTGTTGCTGGAATGGACAGAAATACGAAGGAATGGTGAGGCTTAGAAAAATCCTTAGAGAATCAATGAAAAGTGTAGAGACAAAGGGAGATTCCCTAAAAAGGGCCAAACAGGTGAATTTGTAGAGGGCTGTACTACAGGAACAGAGCTTGTAGCTCTTGGTCTGTAACCCCACAGGAATCTGAATGGACCTAAAGAGACTCCAACCACACTAATTCTAGAATAGGGCTATAGGGATGCCCAAATTTCTGTTCAAGCTTCCATGGTGCTCTGTGGCCATGTAGGCACATCAGCTTGGGTTTTCCTTCATTAGCTCACACAGCTCTGTTTCATGTAGACCTGCCCCAAAGTCTGTGGGCAGAATTAACTATCAGGATGTACTTCATGTCTTGATACATGCACTCCACCTTGGAAACAGGATCAGAGCTGTCTTTCATTTACACTGAGGATTCTGTTCTGCTGTGACAGCAAAGAGGAGTCTTAGAGACGGGTAAAATGGAGAAGTTGTGTTCAACAATGAAAACTGCAGTGTAGCTTTAGATTATGCACAGAAAGTACTTCAACATTATGAAGAGAAGCTGCAGCAGAAAACCCTGAGATAAACCCTGAGTGTGGCCAGCAGGTTGAAGGAGGTGATCCTTCCCTCTACTCAGCCCTAGTGAGGCCACATCTGGAGTGCTGTGTCCAGTTCTGGACTCTTCAGTACAAGAAAGACAAGCAGCTCCTGGAGAGGGTCCAGTGGAGGCTACAAAAATGACTACAGGTCTGGAGGATCTCTCTTATGAGGTGAGATTGCTGGAGCTGGGCCTGTTTGATTTAGAGAAGAAAAGACTAGGGGGGACCTTATTAATGCACATAAATACCTCAAAGGCGGGTGCCAAGAGGATGGTGCCAGACTCTTTTTGGTGGTGCCCAGGAATAGGACAAAGAACAAAAACACACGAATTTTCACCTCAACGTGAGGAAGAACTTTTTCACATTAGGGTGGTAGAGCACTGGAACAGGCTGCCCAGGGAGTTAGTGGAGTCTCCCTCTCTGGAGACATTAAAAACACATCTGGACACGTCCCTGCGTCACATGCTCTGGCAGCAGGGTTGGACTGGATGATCTTCAGAGGTCCCTTCCAACCCTAAAAATTCTGTCATTCTGTGAAATTATTAGGTACATGCTGAGTGAGCTTCATACCTTGCTACAAGCCTTGTTATGCTAGAGGCTTCAGATAACTGAAAATTTGTGTGGCAGCTTTTATATTCTGCTTAGGAGGATAATTCTAACATAACATGTCTTGTAGAGGTTTGGGGAAGCTATAATTGTCCTTTGTGTTCCTCTATGCCAATTGTATCCTGCCACTAAACCAAAAAATACTGAGCACATTGCAACAAGAAGAGGGAACTGTGCTCTTTCTACTTGAGATATGTCACCAGCAAGGTGACTCCAAAATCAGTTCCTTTGCATGGGTTGAAGTTAGCCATAAATAGTAAAGAAACAAATAATCAGGTGAGATTCTCAGATTTTCTCAGATGACATAAAGTTAGCTGGAAACACCTGATTTTCCACTTCAACCACCCAGTGTGCTGGGAGACAAACAGTAGCAGAAAGCAAAGAGAAAGGTCAAAGTGCTCTGGTTGCCTGGGTTTTTCTGAACCAAATCTATGAAGAACCACTAAAGCATTTGGAGGAGTCCTATAGATTGCCAGTGGTGGTTGTTCTTCAGATGGCATATCCAAGGTTACCATCTATCTGTTTCAGGATCTCAGCAGAGTATCAGTCCCAGATTAAAGCTGCTCTTCTGCAGTGAGCTGCCTACCGTGAGCTCCCCAGCCTTCATGAAAGGCCACCAGCCTCTGACACGCTTCTGATGAAATATGGAGATCTTGTTTTCTTCACTTACTGCCACAATCATTTCTGGGTCACAGCTCTTGGATGTCTTTGCTGCACGAGGGAACCCATTCAGGTTCAATTCAAGAGTGCCTGGAGGAAGAAGTAATGTGACTACACTCAGACCAGACAGACACAAAAGCATCCAAACAGCAGCTTCCAGATGAGATACATGGAGCAATGCTGCAGCTTGGGCCCAAGTGTCAGAGCTGGGGATTCCTCTGTCTGTCAGTCATTATTTGTACTGCCTTGGCATTGTCTCATCTGATTGGCTCTCCAAGAAATGTGTAAGTTTGCAATGTGGTGCTTCAGAAAAAGACAAGCTAAAGTTGGGGCTCAGACACCATTTTGTTCTTACCTCTATAAGATACAGATTTGGTGAGACCTCACATGAAGTTCAGGCAGATCCATTGCATACTTACCCAAGAAATCATCCGAAGAGAGTCTTTCGAAATCCCACACCTGAAGCACCAGCTCAGCAGGTATTTTGCGTTCTGTCTTTTCCAAGGAAAATATATTTTCTCTTTTACTAACCACGATTTGTTTCTCTGCTGGGAGATAGTGGAACGGGAACACAAAGCGCCAGTTGAAGTTGCCCTCTCCTGTCAAGGAATTGTAATGTACATCTGTCTCCTGTTTGTCCTCTTCCAGGCCCTTTATCCACCTACGGGAAGCACAGTGGAAAACATTGCTGTCACCAGGGGAGCTTGAATTGTAATTGTTGTTAATTGGTTGCAGGCATGACCATTTACTATTTCCTACCTAATCAGTAAGAGGCAGTGCACTGTTCAGGACTGTGACATGAAACAACAGCCCTGGATTGGTTATCTCAGCCACCTCTCATCTGTGGCACAGGCTGCAGAAATGGCCAGTGGTGAATGAAAGCTGAGAGTGTGAATGTGATTTTTATTTTGATCAGAACCCAAAATACCAGTTGGTTGTTTGTTACTGACCAGGACATCCTCTTCTTTAGGACAGACAATGACAGCATCAGTCATTGTTCCAGTACTAATCACCCTGCATTCATGTGCCACACTAATAAATTCTGTGTCAGTGTCCCGAGACTGATTTCAGTGCTCAGTATTGGAGTATAAATTGTTTGCAGTTGCTCTTTGCAGGTATAAACACTGCATAAGTATGGCTGTAGAAGACTCTTTGGGGTTTTTGTGAATTTTTTCTTGGTTACTGCTACAGTATGCACAATATTGGATGTGTTATGGTACTAAAGGACAAGGTTTTCCGAAGCATAATTTACTTTTCTGAAGAGCTCCACAAAGGTAATGATCCAGCTAGCTATGCATGAGTTCCAAAGATGATTTATCACAGCTTCAGTAAAGATTGGAATTTTTGTACTGCTTCGAAAGAGTGGCTTTCCGCCCGTAAGGCCCAATATTTCAAAAAGGAATTGGAAAAATGATAACAATCTGAAACATGGCACTGTCCCCACTGCAAATCCATGCCTGGTGTCAGATGCAGTGTAACATGCACTGTCTGAACATAATAAGATTTGTGTCATCATCACTACGGCACAAAAGCAGTTTTCCACTCCTGGCTTCCCTGTCAGACTGTTCTGGCATTGGTAGTGATGTCCTCATGTTATCACACAGCTCAGCACAAAGGCTGACTCCCTATTTAATTCCTCAGTTTGGGGCACTCAGCTACTCTGCTGCTGCTCTGAAGATGTTAGTTCATTTCTAAGTTGGATATATGTATGTGAACACCAATGATTTCAGAGCAGCTCCTCTCAGGGACCTGCAAGGGGATGTTGGCTCAGCCAGTGTGTGCAATACCCACACCTGCAGCACACTGGGGCCATATGGCTGTACTAGTGTGTGCTTCACCTGGGCTAGTATCCCCTGCTCCAAAGGAGTGGTGACACTCCTGATGCCCCACCTGACTTGGTCATAGACAATGCAAGTTTCCCTGGTAAAATGCATGTAGGTATGTCCTACACAGGAGTAAGAGCTGCTACCAGATTTCCCCGTCCTTATGTTTACTTTTAATATCTTATTACACTCATGTGATTTTCAGAACCTGCAAAGTGGAAAACATCCTCTCTTTCCTGATCCATCAGCCCCAGTTCTCCCTCCTTCAGCTTGCTGCATTTGGTTATTGGCAACACTGAATCAGGTTTTTAAGGAAATTCATTCTGCCATATGCCTCCAATGATACAATTCATATTGACACATTAATCTCACTCTCTAGTAGTGGAAAAACGGTAAGAAATCTATGGCCAGTCTGGCACTTGAGCTTTTCAGTACTTCGTGCTGCCACTTTTGCCATAATTTTCTCCCACTCCTCCGAGGTACTTGCATGCAAATCTTGCTCAGAAGCAGAAAGTGCAAAGCAGTACTCCAAAATAGGCAACTAATTAAGAAGTAACCTGCTACAGTCCCAAGAAAGGAAGGAGATGGAAAGCAGAAAGTGCTCCTGTGATGTGCTCCTTAGCTTGGCCATTGTCATTCACCCACACATGAAATTAGAAATATTTGCAATAGAAATAGTCTGGAAAAGGTCTGCTTTCTTGTTCCTAATGAGGTCATAATTCCCTTTTCTCTGATTGTGTCAAACCTCTCTGCATCTGTGTAAGCTCTTACAGTGTCAAGTTCTATAAGTGTTTGATCTCCACTAAACAGTGAATTTGGTTCTTGTCTTGTGCCAGCTCTGCCTGAGTACGAACTAACAACTCGTGTCATTTTATAGTTACTTGATTTAAAGCAGGGGCAGGGAAGAAACAGTATTCAATATAGGTGAGTAATTTGGGATGGGATTTAGAGAAAAGTGCCAAGGTCACAGAATCAAATATTATTGAATATTCTCACAACATAATTTCCCCCCTGATTTTTGAATGAATTATAATGTTCTTTGGAAGACAAGTGTTGAAGAACTTACCCTTTTACATAGATGTCACTTGATTTTTGCCCCGTAAAGACATTTGTATCTTCTAGAATTACATCCTCTGTATTCCAGATTATTACCCTCAGTTCATATCTGAAAAAGAAAAAGTAGGCCTGTTAAGCTCCGGTCAGACACTAATGCAAACCTCCATCAAATCATGCTTTTATAAAGTGAGAAATGTTGTATTTCTGCATCAGGCCCAGGTCTCTCATGTTTACAAGGGTCTAGTGATAGAGTGGAGACGTTGGCTCCTCTCAGCTCATGGAGTAGGATACACAACAGCAAGATCACTGCCAGCTTCAGAGAGATGGAAAATTCCTTACTTTTTATATAACTATTCATTTTCAATTCTTTTCACAAAAATACTACAATGAAACAAGGCAAAGTTAATCTGAACATCAGCAGAACAGTCTTCAAAACACTGATCAGCTTGTTATTAAAAACCAGAGCTACCTGAGATGTGTTTTTCAGAAGAAAAGCCTAAACCCACTGCATTTGGTACAATCTAGTGCATTAAAGGGAAGAGAAGGACTGCTTAGACGTATTTTCATCTAAGCAAGTAAAACCATCTTTAGAAACAATAGTAATAGGCAATAAAGCTTTCCTATCCTTTCCACTGCCTATATACAGATATTTATGGTGGCCTTTCAAAGCTCCAAAGCTTGACCTGAAATACATATATTGTAGGTGACATAAAAAAATGATACCGAAAAATTCATTATGGTATGAATTACAAAATAAATAAAAAAGGCAAAAAAGTTGTTTGAGAACACAAATATATAGTTTTCTGATATGACACATTTTGTCTTGGAAATAGCCTCAGTCTCGGAGTGTGAAAAAAATTTGCTCCAAAAGTTACCAGATATTCTGCTCCAGAAGTAACCAGAAGTTACCAGATCATGGAGCTCTTAAGGAGATGTTGACCATGAAAACCAAGCCTCTGCACTAGCCAAAGAAACTTGCATCTCCAATGCTCCCTCAGAGCCTTGTTCAGTCAGAAATTGTCATTAAGAGATGTTTTCACAAAGTATTTAAAGTTTCATGGAGCCCCAAGCCTGTTTTAATGCAGCAAATATGCATTTCTCAGCAAGATGTGTAACTCATGTTTGCATGTTCATGTTTTTTCCTCATAATTAATATTTGGCAGTATTTTCTCCTGCTACAAAAATGGCAACAACAATTTGATTTTTTGGGCATGATTAGCTTTAAATCTTTTTGAACTGAAAAATGCTTGTGGTAAAAGGATTTTTATAGAAAGTTCTGGTCTGAAGGAAGTAATTGTTACATGGACTTTTGTTTCTTTGTTTGTCAAATCTTGGCTTTTGTAAAAGGAAAGGAAAAGAAATCTTGTTCACACATAAATAATACAGGAATAGTATCTGATGCTGCTTCAGACATAAAATTATCAGGAAAGGCCTTGCTAAAATATATGATGGCCTGAGAACTCTGTTGCTCATTTTGTGTTTTATTTACAAACATTCAATTAGCTTGAAGAACTGTGGACAGTATTGCATATAAAGCAGCACAATTAAATGTGAAATTTGAAAGAGGCGTATTCCAAATGGATCTTGCCTCTTTGTTACTGCTTTATATGTTTCTTGATCTATCTTTGAATGAAGTGCTGGAAATCCAGTAGGTGTAATCCTATTGCATCAGATTAAAGAGCTCAACCAGGGTTAAGTCAGTCATCTCACTGAAAGAGGTAGTGAAACCAGAATTGCTCCTTTTCAGCTCAGCAAGTGGATAACATCCAAATTATTAAGATTCTCTTTCCTCTAGCCACCTTTAACCTCTATAAGAAAAAGGGATATCTTTGTAGAAGAGATATGTGATAACCCTTGTTGAAAAATTCACCAATAGTTCTTTGAGTTGTTTATTGGAAGAAACCAAACTAGATGCTTTTGTTAGACTTGAAGTCATGTGAATCTAAGAAAACCTTTCTCAGGACTGGAGAGAGGTTTTTTAATAGTTCTTTTTCTATCTATTTCCAGAGACTTAAGAAAGACTTGGTCTTTGAAGAGTTATCACAGGGAGAAAAGCATAAGGCATTACCCTTTGGGTTTTCTTGGTGAAATGTCCACTGGGGGTCCTGGTAGAGGCATATCATTAGGAAACATGTCGACCCACATCTGTACACGACCCTTAAAAAAAAAAGAGACAAACACCTCTGTAACCCTATTTTATGCAGACTTCAAAAGGCTTTAAATATAGTTCTGACATGCAAACCCACCACTTTCTCTATGAGAACCAACCATCTCACTGTCCTGTTACCATGATTTCATCTATAAACTTTCTATACAATGTATTTTTTCCTACACATATTCTTTCAATTTCTCAGGAATTTGATGAAGTTGGAATAGAGTTCAAACATTGTCAGCTTCACAATAAAATCCATGTAAAATAGTATGTGAAGAACACACAAAAAAGAACCAAAATTCAAATATAAGCAGAGGCTTTGTTAATTTAATAAACTAAAACAATTAAAAGAATGGAAAAAGCAGTTACGCCTTGTGTGATTACTGTGTATTTGGGTAATTGTCTGTATGCACACATGGGTGACAATTTCCAGGTTGACATTACACAAGGTCTCATGTATGGTGCAACATTTGGATGCTGACTGTAAGTTTGTAGCTACAAATAGAAACCATAAGAACTGAAGAAAACGAAAACTGCTCCTGGCTCTACCATCACCACTCCCTCTGAGCTGCTCTACCTGTTCCATGCCTGGCTTATCCTTATGGTACAGAGGCCGAGTCTCAATGTGTTCTGGGACCAGTTTGTATCCAGCTCCAGGGATTTCCTCCCAAGCACGTAAAACCTTTAAGGAGAGATGTTCATACGATTCAACTGGCTCCTCTACAGGAAAGAGCAAAACAAAAAGAATGAAGAGAGCTGCATTATAGTACTGAACCTCTTGGTAATATGTTCCATTAATAATAAAGATAGTAATTAAAATTTTGCTTGAGTTAGGAGAAAGGTTTTATGTACTAGAGCCAAATAAAGAAGGACCTTGATATGCATTTAGTTCTCATAAATAAGCGTACCCACAAGGGTAACTAAAAGTTTAGCACTTGTGCAGCAGTTTACCTGTAAAACACCAAATCATTTCACTATTACATTAGCAGAATGGAAGAAGCCTGTAAACTACTCTTTTTACAGAAAATTGCAAATTTTTAAAGCTCATGAAAGACAAGGTGACTTGGAGTTCACAAAGCTGACAGTAAATAGGTTCGAACAGTTGTCTACACCTCATTTTGCTTTGTGACAGCAACAGCAAAGACTCCTCTGGAGAACTGAGTCACACCTCAAGGGAAGAGAGTTGAAGTCTATGGGCAAGCAAATGTCACCTTCTGACCAGCTCAGTTTGGCCACTGGAAGGGAGACCCCAGAGAATGGCACCTCAAGGAAGGACCAGTGCTAATATTGAAAGCAGGGTGGATATTAGAGAGCAGAGGAAGCGTTTTGAGCTCTTGAGCTTCTCTTTCCTTCCTTTTTGTGTGGGGTCCACATGAAAGGAGCACAGGCTTTTGAAGAGTGTTATTTCCTAGATTAGAAGATAAGTCCCTAAGTGAGAAGAAGGTTAAGATTTATTTGTGTCAGCAAACTGTTATCACTTTTCCTACAGGCGTTGCTATCGCTGAATTGCTGGTAGTTGAAAAAAGACTGATTTGGAATTTCAACAGTGTTGTAGTTTGGGATTCTTATGTAAATTCTCTCCCCTGCCACTAACTGCCCATGCTAGGAGTTAACAAAAAGAGTCGTTAACTGCTGATTTCTTGGGTGGGGGCAGGTTGTCTCTTTTGTTTTTGGGAACTACACACGGCTGAGGGGAAGGGGGGTTGGGAGGTGGGGGGGGGAGTCAGTTGCCTTCCGGCCGGGACGGCTCCTTGCGGTGGGTTGTTTTTTTTTTTTTCCTGCGGCCTGCCCGGACTCCTGCCGGGACGGTGCCTCACTCCTGGCTGCTGGGCTGCCTGCCTGTTGGCCTGCTGGTGNTATATATATATATATATATATATCAGTTAAGAACAGTTATCCTTCTTGTATTAAAGTTCCTTCTTCTAAATTTGACAAAGAGTGGCGTGATTATTGTGGAGGAGGTCCCCTCCCCCGCTTGTGGGTAAACATTTTGGGTTTTTTTTCTCCTCAAACCAAGACAAACAGTAAGTATTAAACCTTTCCTAATGGCTCAGAGAGTGAGAAAGTATGATCCTGTGGTTATGAATCTTGGTTCCCTCATGTGTTTGAGGTGTGATGTGTTTCATCTGATTTTAGCCAGCTAAAAGCAAGGTCTCCAGCCTGAGCTAATCAGTCAGGCAGCCTCACTAGCAATGACACAGATTGTCCTATGATATTCCATATCCTATCAAAGACACCTTTCAAAAGACTGTTTTATACCTCTGGAGATGCCTATTTCTTCCCACTGGCTACAGGTAGTCCTAGACTACCTGGGAGTAGTGGACAGGTCAAGAGGATTGGGGTATGTCTCTTCCAACTGAACTATTCTATTCTGCCTAACTTCTGTGTTCCTAGAGTGAAGATAAATTCTTCTTTCCCTTGCAATTTAAAGCTGGATGGATAAGTGTCATTTTCTCCACCTGTACAGTGGAAATGGTCCTGCTTTCTTTTTTCAGTACTCCTCTAGAACTCAAATCTGCAGTCTTTGTTGGTTTTATTGATCCAAATGACAGCTACCACAGATACCCACCAGGAACTAAGGATACAGATGTACTTGTCAGAACAGCAGTCTGGACAGGAATTACGCAAAGACTGTATGCTATAAACTATTTCTGTATAACATGTTGAAAAACTTATGTACATAAGTACTTCAGTCTTTGCCATTTGGTTCTATATTTCCTTGCTTCTGATTTCTATCATCTTGTCTGACATTGGTTTGTCTGAACCTCATTTTAGTGAAGTGGAATTTTGATTTAGAAATCATGTTGCTGGTATTCACACCCAGTCATCTGCTAGCGAGGAAAACAAACAACAATACTGCAGTAAAAAATCTCTTTCAGGTCAAGAAACCAACAATGGATCAAGTTTTCTCCTTTTAACAATGCTATCTTAGCAGCCTTCCACTCTAACTGTGAGATGTATTTTGTAGTTGCCAAGAGGAATGTGGTCATATAAGGGAATGGAAGTTTTCTTGCACTACCACAGTGTCCAATACTGTCTCTCCAAGACCAGCTTCTTTTTTTCCCCTTAAAAGGCTCCATCTTCATCTCTCTTTTCCTTATCCACAATATAAAACTGAGTCATAGAATAGTTTGTGTTGGAAGGAATGTTCAAAGACCATCTTGCTCAACACCCCTGCTATCAGGAGGGACACCTTTAACTGATGACTCTGTCCCACTCCACCCTGATACGATATGGACACACAAGGTCTTGGTAGCTTTGACCTCTTTTAACTCTGGGAGCTCTGAGAGTAAGTTCTGTCCTGCCATCTGCATTCATGCACCCCACAGATTCTGCTTCAGAAGAGCAGTCAGAGTGGTAATAACCAAGAGGAGATAAAAAGCAAGAGGGGAAAGACAAGTAGGTAAGGTAGGACTGGCAGGTAAGTGGCCTGGAATCTAACTGTGATCCGAGACTTGTCTAACTTCAGGTAACTCCATTCAAATCTATCCTTCCTTTCTCTCTTCTCACTTCTTGGGTCTGTCTAACTAGTGTTTATTTTAGGCAGGCATTGCATTTTTTGAAAGACTCTCCTTGCCTTCTCATGCTTTGACAGACTGTGTGGAAGGATCTCAGAGCATGCAAGCTGGACTCTTTTTAGATCAATACTAAGCCAGAAGATATGTTCCAAGAGGGTCCCCTGCACTGCAGCCAATCCTAGGCATATCATTCTGGGGATCAGGTAGGAGCTAGTCCAAAGTATTCCCCAACAGCCACCATGGCGATGTCAGGTCATCAGCAACAACTATTTTACCCTTCAGATTCTCTGCAATCAAGCTACAGCAAAAGCTAGTACTAAACACAACCTTCACTGCCACAGTTGAGTGTTTCAAATCAGACACAGGCTCCAGTAATCTGACTTTAGAATGCATAGCACAACTGGGCCCCAGCTACAGCTTGGGCAGGCTCTTTGTACTGCAACAATGTAACTGAAGAATGATGAACTATTTCATTACCGTTCTCGTCTTCTGTGAAGACTGTCTGTCCCTTAAAGACTTTTGTTCCTACTTGTATCTCCCCCGGCCGCATGAAGGGTCCGTTAATTCTGTAGTCCTTACACAGCTTAGTGAGGATCTCGCTTGGCTTGGTTGCATCTCGCCATGCATTGTACCCTTCTCTGCAAGGAGGGAACAAAGGGAGAAGAGAAATGGGTGAGATTTTCCTTCAGCAAAGTGCACTGACAAATCAGGAATTTCCAAGCAGAATTCACTTTGTGGTCGGTGGCCCTGACATCTGCTCAGTCAAACTTCTCCTTTGAAGTGTTCAGCACTACCTCTTACCTGAGACACCCTCTGTCTCTGCTCAAGTCCTGGGGACCAACCGCTCCTCTTAACACACAGGAGAAGCTGAGGCAGCCTCACCCACAGCTTAGATAAAGTAACCCAGACATTGCTTCCCAAGAGGAAAAGGACCAGAGCTCATTCCATGTTCTACCATAAGGATTCAAGTCTACATGAGCTACATCCATTCAAGTGGAAATGTTCTGCAGCTCCCTAATGCAGAGGAGAAGCTGATGTTATCTGGGACCCGGAGCAAGCACAGGAAGAAATATCTCACACTGGAGACTGAGCTTGCAAGGGAAGCATTGTGGTTTAGTCTGTGCTCCTGGATTGCTTTTTTACTTTGTCCACCCTTTGTTTAGATAAAAAGAGAAACAATCACAGGAGAACACCAACCCACACCTGCCAGTTTAATGCCCTATCCCAGGGCAGTGGAGTTATTTTAGGTCGAATTTCTGCACATTAATTAATTTTGTGCATAACATCCTTGACAGTGCAGCTGCATGGCAGGGACCAGGAGTTGGGCACCACTGCCCTGTGGCTCACCCCTGTTGCAGAGGCCATGCCAGCAGCCCCACTCTGCTCCCACTCCCCCAGAGCCACACAAGTTCCCCCAGCCTTGCTGCAATCACTCCAACTGCAGGTGAATAACAGAGCAGAGCAGTGCCCTGGCATAACTTCTCTGAGAGACTTTTTTCCCCACTTGCCCTTTGTGCCTGTCCAAGGTAGTTTATCATCCAGGTATGTTATTACATCAGCTGTTTACTATCTAAAATACTTCTTGAACAAACAGTGCTGCTAATTTTAAAATATCCACTTCCCACTGAGTCTGGCAGCTACCCAGAGCCACCACTAAGCTCTTTGGTGTATTTTAATTAAAATACCTCCTGTGACACTTTTGTGCTGGAGAAAGCTTAATATTTAGCCACAACTGGAATTTTTCTTTCAAGTCAAGTCACTTCCTGTGTGCTCTGCTGCTGTCTGAAGAAATACTTACATTTCATATTGACTCTGTAACCCACAGGTAGCTCGATGTCTGCTGTAGAACCGATTTTCCAAATCAATTTTTGTCTCTCCAATGAGATCATCAGTCCCCACAAAGTCATGGTCATAGATCAAGACTTTGAGTAAGGAATCCTTGGGGAACGTAGCTTGGATTTCAAATGATCTACAGGGAAAATTGAGACCTATATGCAGTCAAATCAGTTTAGAAGCCTAAAAGACTAAGCTAACAAATGCTGTGCAAACAATGTGTGCATTGAGCCTCTTCTAACACGAATTGGGGTTTTTTTGGTAGTGCTTTTTTCTTTGATTAAATATTTGAACATGCTAAAAACACACACTGCAAAAGTGTTTTCTTTCTCCTGCTTCTCTACCACTCCCTGTGAAGTTCTAAGATTATTTCTACCTACAACAGACAGAATGGAGCTGGTCAGCTGCAATCACAAAATCACAGAATACACTGATTTGGAAGGGACCCATAAGGATCACCAAGTCCAACTCCTGGCCCTGCACAGAACCATCCCCAAGAGTCACATCATGTGCCTTAGAGTATAATCCAAACACTTCTTGAACTCTGTCAGGCTTGGTGCTGTGACCACTTCCCGGGGAGAGCCTGTTTCAGTGCCCAACCATCCTCTGGGTGAAGAATGTTTTTCTAATATCCAGCCTAAATCTCCCCAACACAACTTCAGGCCATTCCCTTGAGTCCTGTCCCTGGTCACCACAGAGAAGAGATCAGTGCCTGCCCCTTCTTTTCCCCTCATGAGGAAGTTGTAACTGCAATGGGGTCTCCCCTCAGTCTCTTCTTCTCCAGGCTGAACCGAGCGACCTCAGCCACTCCTCATATGGCTTCCCCTCAAGGCCTTTCATCATCTTTGTTGCCCTCCTGAATCCAGTAGAGGTGGAAGTCTGGAAATTACAAGGCTCATGAAGCTGTATGCAAGAGTTCTCACATGCTTTTCAGAACACCCAAAAGGTGCATAAGAGTCTTTTCTATCCTCTTCCAAAAGCTGCAGGTTAAACACTGAAAATAAGAATCTGGGGGCACCCAACAAAATGGTCAGTCAGAAGATTTAAACAAGTCTCAAAAAAGCAAAGATCAGAACTCCTTTTTCACTCACTGCAATTTTCAGGTATAGGAATCGTTGAGATGTTTAGGGAAGATGAAAATATAAAAGAGATTTTAAAAATTATTTGAAAAATTAATGGAAGGCAGGACATCCCCATCAGCACAACACTCACTCCAGATTTCTCCAAAGCACAGGCAAATCCAAGCTTTGTCTCCTGAAGGATGGATGAATTTTGTTCTTTTACTCAAGGTGATCAAACTCAATTTTGTAGCAACAGCAGAGTACTTTTAGCAGGAAATATAGGTTTGGAGATGGTCTGGGATTGACAGAGGTTGGTGGTGTCCTGCTGACCAGGGTCTTTAGGATGGCAAGAGGTGTTTATTATAATACTACTGCTGTGAAAGGAGTTGCTGGTCTAGTCACTCCAGTACTACCACTGGCAGCAGCATGAACTATCCAAATGAACAGCCCATTTCCTGCCTGAAACAAATACAATGATGATTTCCCATTCCATCTATATGTGTCTGTAATGGCTGTGCTCTATGATTTATCATAATAATGGATCACTTGCAACCTCTGCTAAGAAAAGCTTAAATCATAGAAACTGAGATGTCATGCTATGGAGGAACCACTCTGTTCTCCTTTAATTTTTGTCTCTATGTCTCTGTTTTTGCTGACAGGACCCTGTCGTAGAAGGCTTTCAGTCCAAAGTAGTATAGTATCTCTGTTTTGATGTTCTTGCAGAGTAACTCCATCCCAATTCAAAATATTTTCAACCTTCTTAAAACAGGGAAATTTACAGGGAAACAAAATCACAGTTATCACCAACAAAAATATAAATAATTATAAAGCATTGATAATACAAAGTGGATGTTTACTGACAGTTTGCCCCTGGCTCCCCCATTCAGAAGACCATACAAGTTTGAAAAGCTATTTTTTTTGTCCTAGTCCTAAAATGATATTTATTTGGCACTCTATTCAAGCTGAAATAACAATAAAGATTGTGAAAACACTCTTTTACTGTTCTGATATTTATTTCACTTTAAACTCAATTTTTGTATTAATTTGCACAGAAAATATCATTTGTTGCTTCATTTCCTCTCAGGCATCATCTTGCAAACCCTCTTACGGATTCCATTACTTGATGTGTTTTGATAGATATAAAAATAATATATTTTATAATCATACAGGGTGACACCAATTGTCAGCATTTTAACCAGCATAATTACAAAACATCCAAACATGCAGAAATCAGAATATAGCAAGCACTTTGTAATAGTAACAACAACAACAGTAGTAGCAAGTGATAAAGCACAAATTACACTGAATAAGAAAATAAGCCATCACTGACCTTCCAAATACAGGGTTTAGCTGCTTGGGGATGTAGTTATCCCTGTCTTTGATTTCTGTGTTCCCCAATCTCAGCACAATGTAAGGATCTGACTTCCCATCTGGATCAGCTGGGCTGAGGTTAAATGCCTGTTAGGAAAAAACCCCGTGTTCTCAGTTTGCTGTGATCACTTAAACGCAGATTGCTTAAATGAAGTGTGGTCATAGCACAGGACTGGGTTTCCTGCCTGGTTTCAAGTGTTCTGGAAGGGCAGGGGCTTTGCTTGCCTCATGTAATGCAGACTTTGGGCTTTAGCTTTGCAGGCTGCTAAGAAGAGATGATCTGGAGGAGAAAAGAGTTTGCAAAGATGTAGCTGTGTAAGTGCTGTCCCACCACTAAAATGGAAAAAGAGCTGGAGAGATAATGCTGAGGAAAAAGTTGGCTGCACAAGTGCATGTCAGTTACAGGAAAGGCTTTCCAAAGACATTGTTCCAAATCCTTGAACAGCACAAAATAATTCTTCATAGAATCACAGAATTGGTAAGGTTGGAAAAGACCTTTAAGTCTTTATATTCAGGAAATAAAACAATCTTTTCCTATTCTTCTGGTTTGTTGCCACTGTCTCTTTGCTTGCCATCTTTCTGTCTTACACTACCTGCAATTCTCTTGGTTCTCTGAAATACTAGTTATTCCTATCCTTTTTTACTTCCCACATCATGCTCTCTCATCATCTTGTCTTCTGTATTTCTACCTTTATTGACTCCAAAACTTATTGACAATATCTACCACTTTGATAATGTGCATTTCACAGCCCTCAAAAAATATGCTCCCATTTCCCCCTTACTAAGGTTTTGTTTAAATGTGTGAGATTTTGGAACAACTCTACTGATTGAAACTGGCTGCATTTGCATAATATGGCTGGAACAGGTTGTCTGTACTATGTTAATTCTGTATCCTGCCCTTTCAGTTTGAACAACTAAAGTGATTTTCCAGTATTGGAGAAATCTCAATATTTCTCCTGAGGAATATGGAAAATTTTGTACTCTGAACACCCATTTTTACAGTATGAAACTGTCTGAAATACAACCAGAAAAAATTATACCACGTGGTCAAGGATTTTCAGAAGCTTCAAGGCAAAGACACTGAAAGTAAACTGAGTTGAAAAGAAACATCCAAGGTATTTCAAGGTTCAGAGAGCATCTGTCTACTTACTGCCACAATATAAACCCTGATGAGCACTTTGACAGAGTGGTTTGGTGGTATCCCTTGCAGGATGCGGGGCTGCCCTCCGTCCAGCAAGCTGCCATCCTCAGGACTTGGGTATATGCAGAAGGAGCCCTGGTAACACACTGACTTTTATCTCCCTTGCAAACAGATCAAATGCAATACAAAAACAACCCTTTGAACACAAACAAAACATCATTCATGCAGCCTGTGCTGCAGTACATACATACACACAACATATGTTGTGGTACCCCTCACAAGGAACCCAGTCTTCAGTGCACTAAACATCATCTTTTATGATGTCTTTTCTCTATAACATGGTACCATCACCACATCTAGATGTTTGCAAGAAGTACCTGCATGCTTTTAGCTCTCTATTTGATTATATGAAACTAACACCTGTAGGTATTCTAAATCCAGTTTTCTTGTTATTAGTATTCTAAAAATAATATTTTGACCTTAACTGTATATTTGCAAATTAATCATTCCAGTAGGTAATTTTCACAACAGTGTGACTAGAATCTAACTGTATTTTTGCAGCCACTAAATAACTCACATAAATCAATATTGACTCATGCTGCTGAGTAGCTCATACTGCCTGAAAGCAACTAAAAAGTCATTTGGATAGAAATTTGCATTGCAAGCTAATTGAGATATCAATGAGTTTAATCAGTTCCCCTAAACTACAAAGTGCTTAAAATCTGAATACCATTACTCATGCTTTGAACTTTTCAGATTGCCCCATGGTGCCCTCGATCAGGCTGTATCTGTGAGGGGCTCTGTTTAAATGACACAAAACTGCATATGAGGTGCTGTAACTGATAGTGCAGTAATAAAGTTGCATTAGTGAAATCTGGACTACACAATATAATTCTTTTTCCTCTTCTGTGATTTCCAACTTTTCTTTACAACTCTAATTCCTGATTTCAAAACAGCAGTGAACACCTGATGCTGGATGCTGCTTTTTTCTATCAGATAATCACAAAGGAAAAAACATGACTTTAGGTCTAATAAAAGAGATAATTATATTTACAACAGACTGTTGATGGCTATTACTTTCATATCTGGTATACTTGAAATATGTATGAAAGCCTAAAGTTTCTAAATTATTACCCATTTAATCAGCATTAAATCTTACCTTAAATTTTCCTATTATTCTGTCTTCAGCATCAGCATGAACTTCATCATTAGATTTTCCTCTTAAAAGCTGAAAAGTTTTCACCCAGTCCTCAAAGTTATTAAATTCACTTTCCAAGTCTCCTTCATATATCTTTGAAAACAGAAGAATTTTTTTTTGTGGTGCAGTGGATATATTTGTAGCAACTTTTTCATTAGAGAATGACTAGAAATTTGTTTTGACTCAAAATGCAGATTTTAATAAAACCAAGGTTTTGCAAAAGTCCTTGAGGGGAAAAAGTTAATTTCCCACTTAGAACAGGATCAGTTTTGTCCTCAACTGAAGTTTTTCACAACTATTGAAATGACACGTTAATGCTGCAGTTAGAAGTGACTCTAGAGGAGCCTGAATGTAAGCCCTGGTGTGAAAAACAGTGTGGATGTGCCACTTTTTACTTCCATTTCCTCTCTGCTTTGTGCCTTTGATGCACTGACCCATTCTGTTGCCTTAATGTGTCAGAACTTGAGAGCAAAGCAGACAATAACAAAGTGCTGTGGGGACAGAGCTTTAGGATAGCTTAAAAGACCAAATCATTTTTCAAAGAACATGATTTCTTTCAATACTCTCTCCCTGTAATTTATCAAGTGTTATTCAGTGTGAAATAGAAGGGCCTGTACTACTGCCCTCCCTTAAAAAATGGAAACAGCAGTTTCAAATTCCCCTTTATTCAGCTACAATCTAATCCAAACAGTCCTAATCTTTTCAAACCTCTCATCTCTCCAGTCATTTTGCATGACCCATATAGTTTTTTTTAATTCCTTCTATCATTACCAACCACATTTAATGTGAGCTGAATATTATCTCCCATCAGAGACAATGCACTAGCAACTGCAGAAATGTTTTCCATACTGTTTTTTTAACTCATTCTTAATAGGCTGTAATATTTCCAACATGAACTTTGGGATTTCTAACTTCAGTATTTTACATGCAAACAACACTGAATTTTCACTGAAGACTCTCTGGGTTTGTCTATAGCAATAAATTGAATGTCTAAGACCAAATGGGCCACATCCATCCAGTGAGGTCCTCATTTCCTCTGAGTCCCATGTGCTGAAGGGTGTTATATCATTTCGTCTGCTTTATTCATCTTAAAATGTCTGAAATAAATGTAAGGAGAGTTTGCCAAACTCAGCTGCTGATGTCAAACTTTGGGGAGAGAGCGATTAATAACAGCCTTACCTCTTAGTCTTACTTCTCTCTTACCTGCAGTGTTGCAAGGTTGGAAGTTTCGTTCTGTTTCCTTTTCAATGTCTTATCCTTCTTCTTTTTGTCTGGCTCATCTTCTACGATCAGCGCTATGTGGTCAGAATTCTGCTCATCTACAGAGATTTGATGACATCATGAGGGTTTCAATTAGCAAAGCATATCAAGTGCTTCAGATAAGGATGGAAAATACATTCTAAGGAGTCTCCCTTGCTCCTTCTCCATTAATTTTTCTACTGTCAGAGATAGGATCCTCTATTTCAGGGTCTTCTCTTTCCCCACTGCTCCTCCCAGGCAGATAGGTGGCATTTTATTCTCTCTGTGGCTACCAGGCTGATGAACTTGTTGGACCAAGTGTGATGGTGTCCTGTATCACTCCATGCCTGCATGACACAGAACACCCTTTTCCTTCCTCTCTGACTTCTCCCCAGTGCAAACTAACAGATCTTAACAGCTTTCACATAAAATTTAAAGCTTATTTAAAACTGGAAGATGGCATTTAGGCTGACTGCTACTTCAGATATCAGGGTGACCCAAGTCCTTCTCTGCTAAAAGGTAGCACAAAACAGAGTGTTTGGCACTTAGTGAAAGTCTAGAAGTATGAGAAATGGGAGGAGGTATCTGACCAGCCTAAAGCCAGATTCTAAACACTGAGAAGGGATTTCGAAAAACAAAGAGGGCGAACCCTCAAAAATGGCACTGAGATTGTTCCATTCTTTGGCCAAAATCTGAATTTTGAGTTCATTTTACTTTCATTTTTTTGAATAGTTCATGTACATTTGACAGCACTAAGTGTTTACAGATATAAACATTAACTCAGTGCTGTCCTGTATGTATAATTTTTATCATCACAGGTGAAAATATGTAAAAAACTATCAGAAGAGAATTTACAAGATCTGAAGCCATCAGTGGAAACCAATATGCCAAAACTACCTAAATGGCCTGTGGGAGGATGTCACAGTATCAAGTAAATTTCTAATTGTAAGTGAACATCACACCTTTGTAGAAGATCTTCTATCTAAATATTTTCCTCCAGTGTGATTCATTTAGAAACTGATCTCCAACTCATCTCTCAGCAGCCTGGATGATGACTGAATGGCAGCTGCTATTTCTGGAATGGTATAATGTGATATTTAGGTCCTTTCTTCCATCCAGAGCAACCTCAACTGCTCCTTTAAACAAAGAATCACCTTAATCACTGGTGAAGTGCAGTCAGCTCTGGCATGGGAAGGTGCTTAGTTTAATTCTGAATAGCAGCTCTGTGTAAACAGCAAATATTTATATTCTTTCCCGGCCTGCTCAAGCAATCACATTTGTCCAAAAATAGAATTTTCTAGAGTTCAGTTTTATTGTGGGAGGACCTGTTAAGCAATGGAGTGTATATGTATGAAGACATATATACATACACACACAGAACCTATGTCTGGTCAAGTCTTTTAGGTTTTTGTACAAACAAGTTTTGCTGGAACGTGAGGTAGATAAAATTTTTCAGTTACGGAAGTAACTCACGACTAAAAGTCTGCCAGCAGAAGCTGTTGCTACATCACTGATCCTGACTTGGATTCAAAACTGAGAGGAGCTTCTTTTTCTGAACCTGTTACAAATGCAGCCTAAGATTGGGACAATCTCTATCTCTCATCATTTAGGACTTTGACTTTGCAAATCTTTGTGGGTGAGATTTAAATGACAGGAAACTCATGTAAACCTAACACTGGCTTTGAAGCTTTAACCTACCCACCATCTGATCAGCTGTAGGGGAAAGAGGACAGGACACCAGCAGTTCTGTTACCAGAGGTTAATTGTTATCAGTAAAATAGTAGAGAAGCAAAATATTAGTAGTACAAAATAATAGAAAAATGAAAATAATTTACTTACTGTCCTCAGGTTTTCCTTCACTGGAAAAAAATCCTTTTGCCTTTCAAAAGAAAAAGATGATGGACAAATGGCTCATTATGAATGTCATACCAAAAAGAAATCATTAAGCAGTATATCTATATTTACAACACTGCTCATCCATGAGAGTTTTGGGGCATGCTGGGTGATTTACCTTTTGCATTTTGAGCACAGAAGCATAGTATTTTGACCACCAGTCAATAACATTTTCAGCTGATTCATCTGCAATTGTTCTTTTTCTCCTCTTTGTTGACCGTCGGATGGACTTCTTCATATCCTACCAAATCATGGAGAAAACACTGTTGAACTCTAGAACTGATCAAAACTCATCACTTGACTCATGACATTGAGCATGAACAGATGTATATATAGAAAATTCAACCTCCAAGAGCTAAATGAAATGCAATATGAATTACTGTCTCTGTCTTTTATTCCAAGACACTTCATCAGTGATCGTCATATTATCAAAACTATCTCTGTATTTCCTGCTGACAGTGCCAAAACTTTGAACATTGCAGTTGTTGCCTCAGGAGCAACCCATACAATGGGCAAATCTGCTCAGGTAAATAAGTAATGATGTTTTATGGGATGCGAACATTCAGATACAAATTGGTTTCTCCACTTGAGTCTGAAAGCATTTTAAGAATCTATTAATGGAAGGTATGAAATTATGTAGAGTTAAAGCTACACTTGTAACTAGTTCTCTTCAGGGCCAGCAAAATCATGTGGGTATTAACATCAGTACCTAAAATCTCTAAATCTGAGGTCTGTGAGATATTACCATTTTACAAGGAAGAGCTAAAATCTGCAAGACTGAAAAAGAGTTAGCTGGCAGCTTCAGCTATACCCACCTTCTGTTTCCTCCCTTTCCCTGTCTCAGAAGCAGAGTGCTCTGGTTCAGTGGAAGGAAGTGCTGTGATAGATGGATCTGGCTCTACCACTGTACATTTACCCTGCTCCACATCTACGTAGATGTGATCAGCTAAAAATGGTTCTTTGCGGAATAACTCTGCAGGCTGGGATGTCTCGGGTGAAGCTGAAATTGAAACTTCACAAGTTAGGTAAGGTTTTTGCCAGAAATGCTATCATAACTTTTGAGATCATCACATAATTACATGATTAAGGGCTTGACCCTATGCTCAGCACAATGAAGCATACTTCTAAGTGTTAAGCCTCTAAGTAGGTCCTTTGCCTTTTTATTTGGGGCTAGAATTGAACACTTACCTTCCTCAACTTCTGCAATATCTGGTCTGTTAGGTGCAGATTGAGAACCCAAAGGAATTTTACATAGGAATTGCTTAAGGCAATTGATGGTATGTGTTCCAACAAGGGTACTCCTCCCAAACGCTCTCCAGTCGACCACACAGATACTTAGTGGTGGATGCAAGAGTTCATTTTCAGGCAGCTCCTAGTGCAGGAGGACAAGACAGCAGCATGAGGACTGCTAGAGAATATAGAACATATATAGGATACTTTTCATGCACAACGAGGCTTTTGCTCTTCCCTCCCTTCTCCTCCTCAGCTATTAAAACACTCAAAATGCAAAATGCATTCAGCTCAGGCAATATAATTTCATCCATAGTTTTCTGCAAAACCTGGAGGAAGTCTTGTTCCTAAGAATACAGAGTGGATTGTACAGCATGTGCTGCTGCTGGATTGAGTCCCATGCTGTCATATGCAAGCACCTCCTGTTAGAATAAACTGGGAAAATCAGGAACATCCAGAAGGAATGGATGCTGGAAGTTGTGAGTCCCAGTGGCACTGCTGCTGTGTTGGAGGCTATTAACCCTATCTGCCTGAGTTTTCCCAACCAGGAGATGTGGACACTGGGTGGTTACATGCCCTATAGGATGAACTGCCAAAGGGAAAACAGTTCTTTAGACATGTGACATGCAATGGAGGCTAAAACTACCATAGAAACTATACTTCAGTATCCAGGTTATTGTTTGCATATCCTTTTCTGCTATAAATAAACTTCTCTCTAGATCCTAGTAACAAGAGCAAATTGAAAAGACTACTTTTTTCTGATTCTGACCTTTGCCCACTGAAAGTAGCAGCTTCTACACCCAATCAACAGGTGAAACATAACTTTCCAGTTCATAAAAGCAAGGGTGAAATGTAAAAAGGTTCAGAGCTCATAAGCCAGAAACTATCAATCCTCTTAACAGCTCAGTAACACAGGGAGGAAAATTAAAAGAATGGAAAGAAAATAAAGGAAACTGAACTTTCAACAAGTTCCAGTCTATCAGCTGGAAAATGGATTGATAAGTAAAAATCTGATTGCAACATATTCCCTTGTGTACTTGGGACATTACAGGAGGAGCAACATCTTCTTTTAGCAGAAGTCTTTCAAAGCACCACCAAATCAGTAGCTTTTGCATGAAAACTGGTGTTCCTTACTATTTAATCAGGACACAAAGGAAATTACTTGTCAAGAAAGGAAGGGCAATGGCAATTAACACCTTGCCTAACCAGAGCAGGACAGGCAAAGGGCAGCAGGGTGTACGCACCACTTCAAACCAGTCTGCAAGGCCAGTGAAATTGGGATTTTTCTTGTAGCTTTGTATGACACAGGATCTGACTCCTTTTCCTGCACATTCGATGAGAACCTGGGGGCGATCTACAGAGAGGAGCTGGACTTTCTTCAGCTCTCGAACACCCCAGAACAGGACCTGTGTTGTGCAGAGAGAAACACTGTTAGCTTGCAGAAATTTCTCAGTCTTTGGAAGCCCCTGCTGGGGTCCTATCACTGCAAATCCCACTGGGATTGCACAACTAACAGAAAAAAAAACCAAACAACAACATAAATCTGATACCAAATAAACATGAAAATTCATGATGGAAGTAAAAACAATTAATAACATCCAGCTGTAAAGAGTTTTTGCCAACAGCAAGTCGTAATTATACATTTTCAAAAGGTGTCTTTTCAGCAGGTCAAGGGGACTATTCATCTGAACAGAAGGGGCTTGGTTCATTTAAAGTGTCAGAGCTGTTGAAGGAGCAAACAAATCCCACAGGAGCAGAAATGATTAACAGAGGTTTGCCAGCCAAGTTAGCCCTCAAGTCTGCACTGGTTGGCACTCTGGAGGTCTCCAAGTAGCTTCCCTTTAAAGTACTGTGCTCCTGGTCTGGAGGACAAGGAGACTGGGCCTGTAGAACAGGGGTCTGTAGGTAAAATGGGACTTTATACAGTACATGCTGGGAGGCCCCAAAGTAAAGGGCTGGGACAGTGAGAGGTGCTTATGTTATAGTTGCTGAGTGAAACAATGAGTCTCATGAACCTCAAATGAAGACTGGAAGCCAAAGGAATCGTGGGGGCTTTGTGGACAATTTGAACACTGGTAGGACTGGGAATTTGTGTGAGTCATGGAGTGGTGGGGAGCACTGGAGAGGCGTGCCAATTAGTGAGATCCTGCTCTGCTGCCAGAAGTTCCCGGTTAAAACTGGGGCACACATGAATTGATAATGGCTTCACGTCCTTTTCCACCAGTGCAAGATAGAGTTTATTGTATATTGTATGGCCAAACTTCACAAACAAAGACTTGGGAAGGGTTCTCCCCATGTGGGTGTGCCCTTCCAGCCTATGCAAAGGATTTTTTAGGTGAGGCACAGTGTGTGCAGAACTGGCCCCACTGTTTAAGTCCTAAGGTCCATCTGCGATGGCCAAGTGAGCTTGGGACTGTCTACAGCACCCGGTACTAACCAGGTCTGACCCTGCTGAGCATCCAACATATGACAGGATCAGATGGCAGGGAGGCATTGAACTGCCAGGGGACAGTCCCCACTGAGACTCGAACTCAGGACCTTGGGACTCGGAGTCCGGAGTGCTCACCATTACACCACTTTTCCACCCCTTACAGTTTATAATACTTCAACAAAAATAGTTGTGTTATATTCATTCTGTGTAAATTGTTTGCTGGATACTGTCCAAAGTTCATATTTCCTTCAGTTGCACTTCAACTATAAACCTGTTCTAGAAGCAATTTAACTATCTGGATCTGGATCAATTTACCTGATTTTAAGGTGCCCAAGGTATCAGATGGAGGAATGGAACTGTTCTGGTGTGCCTCCAGAACCAATGGATACAGAGGTACAATTCCTAAATATAATTTAATCTATTTAAGATCTGAAACACTCTGGGAAGACGGCTGCTCTGCTCAGCTGTCCAAAAAGGAAGCCTACAGTAAGGAAAATTCTAAGCTGGGTGCCCTAGAGTGGGGATGAAAGTCACAGTGATGTGAAATAGAAATGTACAAACAGCACAAAGCAAGTGTGCAGCAGGGGCAGTGGGAAAGCCTTCACTGAACAATACTTAGCAAAACACCTAAGTTTAAGGATTAGGTTGTCCATTTTGCATCAGTAGAGTAGTCCATGTGGTTATTTACCCAGCAATAGCAGATGTAAAAGAAAAAAAGAATACTGCTAACAATTACTGCTAACAAATCCTCATTCCTATGTAGAGAAAGCAATAGCTTAACAAAATGACCTAATAACTGTTCTCTCCCTTTCAGCAGCTCAGTGCTTGGATCTTCGAATGCAAAGCTTAAATTGCTTCTGGGCTCCTGAAAAAGGATTTCTGGGGAAGGGCCATCAGGTAACACCAGCAGGGTCTGACTTGGCATGGAAAAATGGGCAAATAAGCAGGTGGTGTGACGGCTGTGGTATGAGTGACAGTGAGTGGTGAAGCTGGGCAGCACCCAGACATTACACTGATACAAAAAGCTGCCACATTTCCCTACTTTCTAACATAAAGGTACTTTGGACACAAATGGTGCAAGAGAGAAGGACAGGAAAGGTGTGGGCAATTTTAGACAGGCAAATACATTGTTTGGCTCAAGTCTGTGACCCAGAAAAAGCCTGTGAGGTGGCTGATGCCAAACTTCAGCTCCAGTGATGTCAGTTGGAGGGGAAGCTCTCCAACTCCTGAGGGCAATTCCTTGGGCTGCAGAGAGTGTGGGCCCATCAGCTATGCTGTCACAGGAGCAGTCCCTTCCCAGCACTTCAGGAATGAGACATAGCCCTTGCTGACCTCAATGGAAGCACGGCCGTGCATGTCCAGCCTCAGAGAAACAATTTGGTCTGAGTTTACCACATTAATTTTGGGTTCTAAATGCCATTTTCATATGATTCCCATTGATCATGACTTTAAAACTATCATTCTTTACTGTTAGAGTTCAGTAAGAGAATAAAAGAAGCTGATATTAGGAAATGGAAACATTCAAAGTAACTCACCTCCACTCTGTATTTGCTTAAAACAGGTCGTATGTTAGCTGGGACTGGGTAAATCTGGCCAACATCTGGTGGATCCAGAGGAGGAAGTCTGTCTGGATCTGCCTCAGGAATCTGAAAAATGAAGCAGTCATAACTTAGGCTGGTTTTTGGAAGAATAAAACCAGTATTAGAAGTACCTGTGAATGACACAGAGAACACACCAATTTAATGCTGTTCTATAAGACACTTTGCAGAGCAGAGCAGTTGTGGTGTGAGAGGAATGTGACCCGGATTGCTGTTTCTCATGCTGTGGTGCTAAAACATTTGGCAGAAAGAGTATCCAATAGGTTTCATTTATGCACCTTTTTAAGAAAGGGCTCCTTTTTCCTAGCAGGACGTAGTCTGCCCTAAAGACATGCATGTACTGAAGCATGGTAATTCTATTTACTAAAAAACTTCTTGGAAGACTTCCACAGTAAAATTGTAGATCTGATTCTAGTTAAAAAGTGAACAGACAGTGCACATCAGCAAAACCACACATTTGCCAGAGAGACATAATGCTCTCCAGCTGCTATGGAATAACTTTCCTGAGTTATTACGTGCTCTCACCATTGGAGAACTTGCAAACCACATCTCCAGTGTTGAGTCTCCTTGTGCAACTACTAAAATCTTGTGGCAGGTGGCACTTACATTCTTTGTGTGTGATTGCATATGAGCCTGACCCACATTCAGGAGCTTATTTGGGTGTACAACTGCGCTGTGCCAGTTGGGTGGGAGGAGAGCAGGTTCCACTGCAGCTCTGAGGCTTGACCACCTCTGCCTCTTGCTGTGCTCCAGGCTTTGCTGCCTGCTTGGTTCACCTTCTCTGAGAAAGCTCATTGGCTTAATTTCCATTTCCTAAGACCTTCCTAATTTTTAACAGTGTAACTATGACCTTCTTAGTCCATACAGGTCAGATCTGAAGCCTGGACTGATTTAGTGAATTTCTACAGAAAAGAGCTGAAGCCAGCACCTGATAACGAATCCTGTGAGAAGCTCAGGCTGTGACAGCAGGCAACAACCTACAGACAGAGCTCTCCTCAGCTTTCACTTGAAGCATGGTACCTAAAGTGTTACCTATGTGCAGCTCAAAAGGGTGATGGACCTTGATGCCACGGCAGCTTTTGTGAGCCCAGGGTGCAAAAGTGTAAAGGACAAGAAAGTTGAGTTTACCTCCAGAAGCTCAAACGCAGCAAGAAGGTCTCCTCCTGAAAGATTTCCACAGTGCACAGGGTGGTAAGAAAGTTTAGGTGGTCTGTAGCTTTGATGGGCAAGTCTCACCACAGGGGCAGCCACTGTAGACCCAATATATTCTGCCTTACCCTAAATAAAAGAGAATACAGGTGTCAAATCCATTTGGATTTTGCATCTGTCCTGGGAGCCAAGATGAAGCAGAGATTAGTATTTGTGAAAATAATTTTCTTCAGAAGAAAAGGGAAAGGTAAAATGCAAGGCAGCTCTGAAGATGGAAGAACTGAGTGCTTACTGCTTCTTCAGAGCATCCAAAGTGTGAGTTCAGTCAGTAACACTGCATCAGAGTCTGCATGGTCAGAGATAAAGCCATCTTGCCCTAGATTAGAGACAGCATTTATAGTTGTGTTCAAGGGAGGTGGGAGGAAGATGCTCCTGATTTCTGTAAGCCAGCCTTTGGGAGCAAGATTTGCTTGGGGAAATACAAGGCCATAGCTTTGCAAGGACATGAAGTGAATCTCAGGGCTGTTCTCAGATGCTAAACCACAAACCACAGTAACACTGAGCTTCATTCAGCAAGGTCATCCATTTTAATGCCTATTCAGTGGCTCAGCTTTGCTTTCATGCTGGCAGTAAGAGCCCAGGTTTCACTAAGAAGATTTTTGAGTTTACCACTGCATCGTCATCGTACAGCTCAATGACGATCTCCGGCGGGAACTGAGCAATCTCCTCTCTGTCACCATGAAGCACAATGCTGTTGAAGAGCAGCATCTGGTTCCAGGTTGGGGATAATGTCTGGGAAATGATCTAATGGAAGAGAAGAAGTGTTTAATGAGCTATGAACTGTTGGCTTGGAGTCCTTCAACAGGACATGTTGATCTGTTGATGACATCCATTCCCACAGCCTGAACAATTCCATATCTGACACACCGCACTTTTCAGCACCTATTCCCAGACAGAAGAATGTGAAATTTTCACCCATCTGTTTGCCTCACAGATCCCTCACAAGCATATCAATACGTGACCACCAGTCTGTGTAGACAAACCTCATTTGCTAGAGTTATTAAAGTTAGAGGAAAGCTGTTGGTTTGGAAAGCAGTTGCATGCCCATTGCTATTGAAATAAAGCCTTTGCCCTAAACTGAGGCCAGTTTTCACTTCTCCAGGGTACATTTTTTCAATCTTCTTTTGCTTCAGTGTGATGGCACATAATACTTTGTGGGGGGAGGGTGGGGAAAGAATGTATTTTCATGAATCACTTAAATCAAAAGTGTTTAATTTGTTGTAATTTGGCTTATGTGGATGCTTATGGCATTTCATCATAGACAATGTTTTAACTATCCAGGCAGGAATATAACAAAGGTAACATTTAAAGAGGAAAAATATGCCAACTGCAAAATGACTCATAACTTGCTATCATTCTTTTGAATGGAAATAAGGTTCCAGTCTACAGTTTATTGGCACTTGGCTGACACTCTTATAAAAACATGTAAGTTATCAGCTACAGTATTTTATTCAGGCAGTGAATAAACTTAACACTTTTGTGACCATAAAACCCTATTTTTCTACATTCCAGAATCTGGTGCATCCAAACACTGACTTCATCGGACTCATTCAGCAGCTTCTATTAGAAGTTAAAATCACTTTACAGGAAAAATTCCATTCATAACCTTGGGGCAAAAGCAGCACAAACAGGCATCTACAACTTAGAGAAAGGTTTTTATTTCTTGCTCCTTTTGGCACATGCTACAGAACTTCCTTCATAAGAGAATAAGCTGTCAGAGGTATTTTTGAATTAATTAAATTAAAACAGTCTTAATGTGAATTTGAGAGGTGGGGCTGGATGGGGGTAAGTTAAATACTTTTTCCAAAGTAAGACAATATGTGGCCCAGCAAATTCGGCTCGTGGCATGACTTTCAGAACTCCTGCCCAATTTTAACTCCAGGGTAATTGTAGAGGGCTCAGGATCTCTGAAAATTGGTCTTCATGTTCTGTGAGGGACCATCCTCCTGCTTATTTGCCAGTTCAGCCTTTTTTTGCTGAAAATCTGTAGTTCTCCCTTCTCCCTAGAGACTCCATAAAATGTCCAGAGGAGTCTATTTGTCTCCTGGAGATGCCTGAAGCCTACAGGCACATTTTGCAGCATTTAAGTGGTGAAGAAAGTGTCCCACCTCTCTGTTTTCAGCTTATTTCCACTTTGTCACTCTGAAACTACCAGTGTGCTCTGCTGAATTCCATCCCCAGGAGCCATCCTGGATCACATGGCTGCAGAAGCCAATAAAGGTCTTTACCATGCTCAATCATTGCAAGCATAGACTATAGGGAAAGAGAACCATGAGGGTTCATCTTTGTACCAACCAATGACAAGAGACCAAATTGAAAATACATAGAAAAAGATGTAGAGAAAGGTAATTCACTTGCTACAAAGTTCCAGAGAATCTGACATCTGAGATAAAATGAACTAATACTACTGCACCTCATGTTAGAGTAGTGGGTAGGTAACATGTAAACTTCTGCCCTGCTGGCAATGGACTGTCAGCAGCTGGCCTTTAACAGCAGGCATCTAACTTTTCTTCATAGGTACCTACTTGCAAAATCAAGATTTTTCCTTTTCATAACATAATGGGGGAAGGAAAAAAAAAAGAAGAAAAAGAGTTTTCAGTCACCAAAAGAGACTTTGGAACTTACCTTTGTGGTCTGGCAGCGTGATGTGAAAGTAACTTTTGCAAAAGGATCAGAAAGTCCAGTGCTGTCAGCAGCAATGAGCCCCCTCGCCTGATACATGTGGGCTCTCAGCTGGAAGAGGTGTGGGGCTACATCATTGCAAAGGAAACAGTAATATCAGATTCAGGGAAATGATGCAGCACATAGGTAGGAAGGAAGGGAAGATTCACTCTCTGCTGTCTCACCAGGATCTGACAAAGGGAACTGTTGCTAGTGCTACCTCACCAAAGAAACATCTGAGATCCTCAGAAGCTGTGCAAGACTTCTGAATTCACTTAAAACCAATTACTGATGTAAGTCCCTACTGCAAGGCTGTTAACTTCAGATTTTTATTTCCCATCACTGTCTTATCTACTAGGTGTACAATAGCAGTAGCTTCATCAGGAGAACTGAGGCATCATTCCTCCACAAGGAGGCAGACACATGAGACAGGGAACAGATATTGCAAGTGAACAGGTTTTTTCTTTCCCTGACAGAAAGTGTCAGTGACAGAACTGATGACTTGTCATTGAAACCAGCCTGTTCTGATGAAAGAAGTTAGGCCATGATCATCTTAGAAAAGTTACTTTATACAGGAGTTGTGCCACTTTTTAATTAGAGCTTAATCCTTCTAATTGCCAATATAGAGAAGAAACAGTCCCTTACTTTTATACAGCAGGCAAGCAGGTGAGGGCACCACACTGTGCCCTGAGTTGGTGTTAGATGGTAATTCAATCTCATACCCTACAGGCAAATTCTCCATGACACTGTGGGCATAGCTGGCAGGTCCAAGCCATAGGTAGATGTCCACCTTTGCCTGTACAGTCCAGCCTGGAGGGCGCTTGCCTGGTAACTGAAGAAAAAATCCACCCATCACCAACAAGCACAAGAGAGATGGCTGGATGCTGAGTACTACCAAGCCACAGTGAAACAAAGCAGCATTCACTGAACTGATATAATGATAAATGGCATTTCTCCACAGAGAGAGGCCCTGATACTCATTTAGAAGAAAGTTCGGTGATTATTAGGGAAGAAATAAGTAATTTTCTCAATCGACAGTCTAAGTAAATGGCATACTGCCTAATATGCAGAGGTTTGTGCAGGCTACCTCATAGCTACAATCATATCAGTGCTAGCTCATACCCTACTTTGCCCAGACTTCAGCCCACTTTCATGTCATGATGTCTCCACTATAAAATGTTCCCATTCTTGACCTATTAGTTCTTTCCTCTCTCTTCCCATTCTATCTAGATCTGCTAGGTGTTTGCAGTGGACTGCAACCAGGGTTTAGTATTATCTGTTCCTAAGGTAATTCTTGATACTGAAATGGATGGACAATTAATTGCAGAAATTTTTATTTCATGTAGGCAAATAGTAGTTTGCTTAACATGTACCTATGGCAACTATCAGCAGTTTAGATATTTCTATCTTCTCTTTAGCTGTGCTTTAAGGGATTACGCCCAGCAGAACAACATGGAAAACTGCTAAAAAGTCATTATATGCAGTTGCTGTTGTCTTGCATGTTTGGGCTTTTCCTGATGGCCATAGCAATAATTATATTGCAAAATATTTTACTGCAGGTACTACCAGTCACACTGCCTTTGTAGGAGTATATACACTAAGGCTTTTCTTCAGGAGAAATAATCCAATAAAAATACTTTACACATATATTGCACAAACCTAGGCACCCTTTAAAAAAGAAGTATAAATACTTGCTGTATTACCCCTGAAGACCTAGATTTTCTTGCTGAATTGCTGAGTGCTGATCTTTTACCAGTCTCCTTCCAGACTTTCATGTGCTGCATTCTGACATCTTTGCCAGCAGAGAGGCTGTACCTCCTCTGTTTGTGTATACAGTCATAGATAAACAATGCTCTATACTTGCCATAAAAAGCAGTCATAGAATTAATTACTCATACATCAAAAGCCTGTCAGTGATAGAGTGCTTAAGGAATGACAAGCATAAATGTAAGAAACAAATACTAATAAATGGCAGGTATAAATGTGTATATTTTTTACATTACAAAGATGAGTCTGTAAAATAAGGTCCCTGGAAGTCATTTAAATACCACATGCTCCCCAGGCATTACCTGTGTTTGCAGTGCCACAAACTTACTTTCAGGAAATGGGTTTTAATCTTTCCACAGTCCTTGCCTTTCTGCTCTCTTGCAGGGGAGTAGAGTATGTTTTTTGCTGGGACTCTTGCATATGCAACTCTCTTATTGTTGCTGAGCATCCAAATGAATACATCAGGCACTGTATTCTGTGGCTGTTAAATGAAGAATATTGAACTAAACCCGAATTCTTTCTATCATCCACCCCCATTTTTGGTTGTTGAAACATCCTCCTAAGGGCTGATTCCCTCATGGCTCCTGTGTAGTGGCAGATATGCAGCTAAACAAAAACACACTGTCACCTCATGCTTTGCAGTCTATACCTCTATTTCTAATTACAGCTGAAGGTAAAGAGCTTTGCAGAGTGGTTAAGGAGCACCCACTTAATAAATCATTTCAGGACAAACTAAAATTATGGATCTGGGTACGACTCTGTCTCATGAAATAACTGATCCTCAGACTGCATAAGTAACTACCATAGAAATACCATCA
The DNA here is from genome assembly GCA_013396695.1 of Sakesphorus luctuosus. Lineage (NCBI taxonomy): Eukaryota > Metazoa > Chordata > Aves > Passeriformes > Thamnophilidae > Sakesphorus > Sakesphorus luctuosus. The sequence goes on from VWZD01005629.1 coordinate 926,490, forward strand.
TCTTCATCTATACCAGCCAACCAAAAAGGATCAGGGCCAAACTCAAGCACTGGCACATGATCATCTATTCTGCTTGTGAGGATGGTCAGTGAGATTGCCTTGCCCTGTCCCAAATAACATTTCCCCAGGCAAAGCCTGGGCATGGTTTGCGGCAAAGAGCTCCCAAGGAGCTGTTCCCTGAAAAGAACTGTGTACAAGGTCACTGTTTTAGGAAGGAAGAGAATTTTGGGGTAGGCTGCAAATCATGTCAGGCTGTGCCACTTGCTCTCTAAGCCAGGAAATAGCCATATCCCTGTTTAGTTTGCTAGCACAGACAGCTCTCAGAGGGACAGAACTGCTGGCTGGATTTTGGCTGACCAAATATGTCCATTCTTCTGTTATTCTCAGGCTTAGTAATACAGACACCTCTGAGCTTCTATCAGTCCAAATCACTACATCCATACCAGTGGAGACATGAATTCAGATCAGAAATCTGGTTTCTCCAAGTCACCAGGTATGGGATGACCTTATTCAAAAATTTAAAAAAAAAAAAGAAAAGGAAAGAAAAAGAAAACTCTCCCTGTAGAGCATTCTCTCCATACCACATAGCCCAGTGTTTCCTACCCTGGCTTGTTAACAGTTTCACTTAATGTAAAACAGGACTGGGTTCAGAAATCCAAAGGAGAACTCTTTAGGTAACCAAGTCAGGACTTACTATTCACATGAGATTATTAAAATCAAAGTCAAGTCCTGGATTTTTAATTCATCTGAATTCTGTGTGGTTTACCTCATCAACCAAGAATCTAATTTTTTCTATGAAGGTCTGAGTCTCGTGAATCATTTCATCTAGCGACATCTTCTTTTTCTGCTGCTGAACAATTCCCTTGGCATCACTGGACATTCCTTCCTGCAGGCAGGAAAGACAATATTTACTTTTTATGTGTTATCAGGTAGTTTGAACTGGAGGACAAAACAGTCTTTGATTCAAGTTGAAATGAGGAAATGGAGACACTTGGTTCAAGGTTTCTCTGTCATAACAAAAACTGATCAACTCTTTGGAACTGAGTATCATAAAATGAGAATATCCCCCATTTTGTCTTTGTATGTATCCTGCATGTATGGAAGTCCCAAGAAATATGTGATTGCCACATGGAATTACTGGGCCTTGGTCCTGACAGAAGGCACAACCTTTTGTGCTAAAAACAGTAAATAAAAATAATAAACATTCAGGCAACCTCCAGCCAGTTTGGTTTCTTCTCACTAGTTCTCTGGAGGAAGTGACTATGTCCAAGAATATCAAATGCTTTACTAGTTTTGAAGTTCAGCACCACCACAGCAATCAAATGCCTAACAGCAGTGTTTGTTAATGTGGTGTTCTTGCACTGAACTCAGCATCATACCATTTTAAGATGCATGGAAAAGAAATATCAGCTCATTATTATAATGTCTTATTTGCATCTAGAAACAACATTTTTGGATTTGTTTTATGGTATCTTACAACTCTCTATTAGGCACAGCAGGTTATATATAAAAAAAATTGCTCCTGGATACTATATTTATATGAATTACAAGGAATTCCAGTATGGTGAAATCAAATAGATAATAAAATATCTACAACCAGCGTACTTCCAGTTAACATAATTGCATCAATGCTTATAGGAAAAAAAAAAACCACATACCAGCTCCTGCTTGAACAGCATGAGTCTCTTTTTGTCCAAAGCAGTGTAGTTCAACCCTTTGGGTTTCTTTTCAGCAATGGTCACAAAAGCCCTAGGACACACAAAGAAAAGGTTCTCTAAATGTGTGGGGTTATGTGAGCTGTTAAAATAAATTGGAATACTCTCTGTCTGCTGCAGTACATGATTCAGAAGACAAAGATGCTGAATTTCTCTAAAATAAATATTACGCACCTGTAAGGTTCAAAGAATAGAGTCCAAAAGCTCTGGACCACACTTCACAGAAATGGACTTATATGTAGAAATCAGGGTTTATATGTACTTTGAGCCAAATCATGACAACTGACACAGAGCCCACTGGGTGATTTATACCAGCATGTGGAATCCTTATCATTTTTTTGCAGGATGTCTATCACACACTTTAGTAAATCCTACTTATCCCATATACAGTCTATTCTTAGAGTCCAGAAAGTCAAAATAATATGACAATGATTGGCAGTGATCTATTGTCAATATGAATATTAAAAATAAATAAAATATTTTCCCAGTCTAAATTGAAACTGCAGTTTGGAAAGGCCTTTTCCTTTATAGCAGAATAAGAAAACATGTATCTCAGTAAGTCTACTGTAGTTTTTCTTAATTATCATCAATTTCCTTGTATAGCCTTGAATTTGTAGCCAACATTAAAGGTGATTTTCTGTATTTGTCTAGTATTTGTAATTACCTGCTTTGACTGATAAAATCTTTTAGAGTCTTCTTCATTTTCTCCTCAGCTGCAGTCTCTGAAACCTTGATCAAGTCCTTTACTTGCTCTAATGACTCTTCCTATGACAAACACATGAAAAAGTTGTTATGCAAAGGAGGGCACTTTGTCACTGCCAGTGCTACACCACCATTAGTTATGACGAAGAAGAATGAGGGAGGCGACTTTATAACCTGACAGAACAGAACCTTTGATGTATCACCACACTTGAAGCGCAGAGAGAGCAGACTGGCAGCTTGGTGTATTCTGACCTCTCCCCAGTCTGTCCAGTTACCAGTCCAAGATACTACTGCTTGCAGCAGCTTTGTTTTCTCACTTTTTTGATGAAGATCAGGCAGAGGGAAACTTTATCCACTAGGTAGGAGGAAAAAAACGTAGTTCTCTTTAGTTCTGTTTTTAGCCCTGCTACTCGAATTTAGTTGATTTTTTAAACTTCAGTGGACACCTGAATCCATATGCAAGGTCTACTGTAACACCTACTGTTATCAGTGAGAAACTGAATCTGTTCTTAGACACTAAAATAAATGGCTGGATTTCCAGCAAGGCCTGTGGGTGCTCAGGTGCACTGACATGTATATGTCTCCATTTATATATGTATATATTCAGATGTTTAATTTTCAAATACTTGAGTTTGAAATGTTGACTTATGTCTTGACAACTAACAAGCCACTGTCTTCTCATGGTACAACCTTGCATAAGTGTTGTTGCCCATATGAGGTGTATAAGGATAAATGAGGGGTGAATCAGACACCTTTATCTGAGTGCTCCTAATTGAAATACTCAGCATTAGAAGTCACTTAAAAAAAAAAAAACAACCAAAAATCACTTTCTTGAGACTGTTGATAGTCAATTTAAACGAGGGTAGAAAAAGCCCCATCATTATGGGAAAACACTGTGACTAGGGCATCACAGAGACTGCTCATGAGATGATATGCCATTCTGTCTCTGTCAATGTTTTTTGGAAAACTGGAAGCAAAAAATGTCTTTTAAAGAGGGTCCAGCATAAATATATGGCAAGAAGGGATCAAAGGAAGAGCCAGAAGTGAGAGAATTATTCTGTATCTTAATTCTTTGAATGTTTGAATGTTTTTACAAAAAATAAAACATTTCTGAGCAAAGAAAACAGACCTACAGCCCCCCAAAATAATTGTGGAACAAATGTTTGACTAGCTCTAAGAGTTTAAAGCTTTTTGCGGGGAAAAAAGGAAAGGGTTGATATCAGCTGCTTTCTCACAAAAGGGACAGCAGGAATGCAGCTGGGGGAAATTCTGAAGGCCTAATTTGGGGAATGTGCCCTGTCACTGCCATACGTTGCTGAATACATGAGCCTGGGAGAATGGTTGCCAGTTACCAGGTGATCCGCCACTTTCTCAAGGGTGTTGGAAGAGTACAGACGAAAGGTCTGGTTGCCCCAGTAGCTCTTGACACAGATGCAAGGCTTCCTTTCCTCATATGGCAGGTACTGGTAGTTCCTGTGGAAACAAAGTATGGAGCAGAACATGAAGGTGAGGGAGCAGTTTAAGAGGAAGCACAGCAAAGAGAAATTGTTTGGTGCTCTCACAGCACAGGAACACCGCAGGATGTGTTCAATTGTGCCAACCAGTAAATACTGGGAAGAGCAAACACAAGCATTACTATCTGTGAGATCCCTGAAGAGAAAAAGTTTGAAGTCAGGGGCTCTAATTTCAGTGCTTTCCAGGGTGGGAGAAAAGCCAAGCAAAGAGTCATGCAGAGAAGCTCTGGAATTCTATCAATGGTGGGAAGCCACAGGGTGGAAAGGAGCAAATATTAATATCTGATCACATCTTCAACAGGAATTGCTCTGCAAACTGCACAGGGGGAGAGAAATGGAAGTCTCATCATCATGTTACTTTCACAGCATGCTTTTTTCAGAAGCAATAGCTCATGGAGGTGGACATTCTCTGGCAGAAGCTGATCTGCAAGACTCTACTTAGTAAAAGTAATACCAAACTCATAATAACTCAGTAATAAAATGGATCTACTGCTCTCCCTTTCCCCACTTTTGATCTTAGGTCCAAGTTTTCATGTTGACTGGTTTTGTAATGCTGCTTTCTTTGAATGTTCAGCTGCATGAGAATCTTGTACTGAAAAATATGAGCAAGATAGCAGCAGAACCAGAGTCTCTGCAGACCTGCCACAAATGTTGATGTTTTCATTAGAGCTGTGATAGGCACTATGTCAAGTCCATGTTCCCAACAAACACATTGTCTTCCCTTTATATAAATACTATAGCTTTATGAAACACTTTGCTCAGCCATACTGGATTTAACACTAGAGGTCTCACCATTTTTCTTACTAATGGTGGGACTGTGGAGAGCTTTTAATGCCTATGAATGTGTATAAATTGCTTTATATTCTTCTGGGCATGGCTCTAATGGCCTCAGATACTCTAAGCCATTTCAGATAAAACTGGCCATATGTATTTAATCACTAAGCCAAGCCCACAGAAGCCAAATCACTTGTTGCTCTTGAGCAATAATTCCTAACTTCCACACATCTCTAAGAGGTTTATGTGAGAATTTTTTTCTGTTTAAAAAGAATAATACCTCCTCTACAACTTCATTTTACTGCCCTATGTAATATTCAAAAGATATACAGAATTTCCCATTTATTTTCCCCTCAATAAGGGACATTAGTCATTGAATTTGGTGCATAGCACAGGTCCATAGGTCTTGGGCATCATTAATTTTGGTGTTTTTATAAGAGGGAAAATCAATCCAACTATATCCCAAGTCCAGAACATCTTAACCTGAAATTCACACAGTTTATGTGTTTTTCATTGGAATTACTAAGAAAATTATATAGCCACAAAATAATTCACATGGAAAACTGAACTTCCATGTCTATTATTCCCACCATAACTATTGTGGGGAACCACTTTTTCAGTATTGGCTTGTCTTTACTATACATTTTTACATAAATGTGGAAAACTCCTGGCAGTTTCATGATGCCTGCTTTAGAAATCTTATTGTTCTTCCTGTTTCTTTAATATAGTAATCTGCAAAATAGACTCTTCTTATTGTTTTCAATTGTTTATTTTTGATCCTAAACCTCAGAATTTATCTAAACTATTGGATATCCCATTAAGTACTGATTAATACTAAAGATGTCCAGTGGTGAGACCATTAAGATACCATTATAAGACGACAGTCAAAAAGTCATTTATCGGTATCTGTGGGTGGCCAAACTGTTTTAGATATCACAAGAGGGAATAAAAGATGGGGCATTCTACATAAATCTGAGGAAAAGGGAAATTTAATGAGAGAAAACTTTGTCGATATTGGAGTGAGCCAAGAAGCAAATAACAGATTTGAAGACTGATTCATTCTTTTACAACGGTTTTTAAATCTAAATTCTTGTTCAGGGAAAAACTTAAAGTCCCACAGCTATTCAGGGAGGATAATAATCCTTTACACAAATCAGCAGTTCTGTTAATGAGGAGAGGCAACTATCTTCCTATCAAATGTTCTTTTTTTTGCCCTTCTCTTTGTTTACTTGCTGCTGAAACAAAATTTTCTACCGTGATATTTTCATTCTTGTTTTCTTCCACTAGCTATTATTTAATGCAACTGAGACACTGATTGCAGGATACAATGAACATATTTTTAAGTTTAGACATGTCCAGAAGTCAAAGAGATCCAGGCTGATATTTCCCACCTGGTCCTTGTATCTGTAAACTGCTTGGCCTTCTAAAGAAAGAGGTATCATCTAGTCTTGGCAGTCAGCAATACAGGGTTCTACCTACCAAAGCAACAAAGAAAATATTTCTTTTTATTAGCACCTTTGAAATTAATTAAACCTTTACCCTTCTGTTCATAAACAAGGCCACTTAGAAGAACTGTTCTGCATGTTTTCATCCATTGCTCCATTCCTTTTTTTCAAGGACTATTTCCTCCTATTTCTGTTACTACTTGTTACTTAAGTCTATGCCTGTAATTATTAGCTCTAGAAAGTGTTCTGGGAAGCTGACCTTGTCTTGACCAGATATCAATATTTTATATGTGGTATTCTGCTTCTGGACCTGGTTAATGGGTGGCTGTTACCTGTGATCACAGTGTAGGACCCTAAAGCAGGGATGGCACTGAAGAACTTGCATTTTCCTGAAGCTTTCCAATAGTTAGTGTAACACAGCCCTTTTAAAAAGGGTTCAAAACCCATGAGGCCAAGATTAGATGAGAATAAAATGGCTCAGAGCCGTTCACTTGAGTGGAAACTAGAAAATCTACTGTTGTGAAAGATGTAATTGAGGATTTGAAAGCCTCTGTTTCACAAACTGTTTAATGCTGCCAGGGTTCACATCACTGAGTCCCACAGGATTAAAAAAATAGGAACCAGAGCCCTGTGTGACTAGGTTTTGAAAAACAGATCCTCACCTGTTCCCACCTGTGATCAGTGGCTTCTCAGGGGGTGTGGTAGATATCAGGGGTACTCCAAGGTCATGAGAAATGTCACCCTCCCCCTCATGCAGAAGGCTTTCTTCTGCTTCTCCATCACGCGTCTTCTTTTTCCCTCCAGCTCCCATGGATGCTCCATCAGTAATACTTCCAAAGTTACCTAGAGACAGAGTTACACAAGGTGTCTGTCTTGGAGGTGGTAAATATGAATGAGGTTGGAAAAAAGAAAGACACCAGTCATACTAATGGAAAATCTTTGGCCCCTCCTGTTCGTTAGTCTTCTTGCCATAGCACAGTTTATAAAGGTCCTGACAGGTTATGTTGGTGCCAACAACATCAGACTCCAGGACAGTGCTTCCTTACCTGCCCTGTGTGATATACACCTGTGTCCTAGTTCAGCAGGTGGGACCAGTTGTCACTGTGTGGGGGTGATCAAAGCTATGTATTCTACCCCCTCTATTCATTCCCAAGGTCAATGGCCCATTTGCAGCAGCTTCCCAGGGAGTCGTTAGCACCTCCATTCCCAGCCTGAGGAGGCGTAGGTGCTAATGGGCCATCAACNTGGGGTGATCCTCTGGTTCCTGGCCCTCAGAACCTTCTGCTTTTGCTAAAGAAATTCAGAAACAAAACCAATACTGCTGTTGACATTTCTAGACTCAGGAGCCCTGTTATAGGATTGATTTGCATAGAAAATATATGTCCTCTTTACAACATATGGATGATCATTTCAAAGTCTGATCTCAGAAGTGCTAGAACTCATTTTCAAACAAGTAAATTTTGCATACTCGGGTTGCAAAGTTGGTAATAACAATGCTTTGAGGCCCCAGCTTCAAGCCTAATGCCAGATAACTCTGTTAATGAGACAGTCTTCTCTGATAGGATTTTGCCTTAAAGGGCAATTATCAGCACTGGGGAAGAGGTGCATGCATCAAACAGATAATTATAGATTTTAAAAGAGACAGGCAGAAAACATTCCCTGCGGGAGAAGGATGTGCTGAATCACCCCATGTAACACCTGATCTGGATTTTTGGTTCAGCCTTTCACGTAAATCATGTATTAATTTTGACAAGAATCACTATAATTTCTTGCTGAAATATAAAAATTAGTTTCTTGTGATTCTCAGCTCTGCTTCCTGTTAAGTTTCTGCAGAAATCAGTGTCACTCATTGCTTGCCCTCTTAGTAACAGGCATCTCTCCCTGCACAGATGACCTTACAGTTGAGCACAGTCATGCACACAAAGATTGGAAGTGCCAGGCTGCTTCTGTGCACTTGGACTCTTGGTGGGACTATTATGGAGATAATCAAACCCTTGCAAGGAAAATGAGACCAATTCAAGCTTCTCTCTTAAGAGAAATTTCTCTTGCTTTGAAAATATCTACTCACTGTTCACAAAAATGTCTTCATTTTGTCTTTGGTCTGCTCCCAGGGACAATTCAGCTCCACCATGAGGAGGTCCCTCAGGTAGCACAGTCCTGCTTTACACTGGAGAAGGACAGGACTTACCAGAAGGGCCCTGGGACATGCATTTTGAGGCTTGGCTGTACATCACCCTCATGCCACACTCAGACCCAGATGTAGCTCACTGGGGTTGGCCAAGCCAGTGCATGTGGATCCGCCCCACAAAGAGGCCCCTTCAGAGCTGGGGACTAACTGCAATGGGCATGGCAGAATGAACTCTGCCCTGAAGTAAGTTATCTGAGTTTGGTCTCTCAAGAGACTGAGGGGCTAAGTAGTGGCTAAGTCGCTGTATATATTGGTTGAGAGGATTTGTATTAATATGGGGCATCTGGGAGTAGAGAGAGCTAGGAAACAGCATGCCCAGCTTGACTGCTATCTAGAAAAATGATGATCAGGGTTTAATTAAAATGTAAGCTCTACTCTGAAGCTGATTCCTGAGCCCCAAGACACAGCTATCAGTAACACCTATCATCTCCTTGCTCCTGAGTCTCCCTCTCTGCTTTGGAAAAGAGCTTAATATACTTACCAACAGAAACCTCAAAGGTTATTGGCTTGTCCCCAACCTTCCTATCAATCATTGTGGCTTCAAAAAATGTCCCAAAGAGAAGGAATTCCTCAAATTTTTCTTCATAGATCTATTGGAGAAAAAGGAGAAATTACATTTATTTTACTTTCTTCCCTTTTATTACAGCACAAAAAAGTCTTTATAAGTCTCTAGTATTTGTGTTACTGTCATAGATCTATCAGTCTGAGGTGGGCAGTGAGGCACATTTTGTAGGAAGAAGTAATAACTTTTCTCTGAGAAATTAATACATCTGTGTGACTTTGGTCTTGTCAGTAGTGTCCAATTTTATCATAATATGTAAAAGTAATTACCCCTCACTTCATTCTCTGCCCCACTAGTAGTAGCTATTTAAATTATTTCAGCATATTCATGTACTCTTACAGCATCATTCAAACTACACATCTATGGCTGTCCAAGGGCAGTTTAAGGGCACTGTAGCAGTGCAACAGCAACAAATGAGAGTGGCCATGGTTTTTCTTTGCATTGTAATAGTAAATGTAATGCATCCAGGCAGGGAATTTCTCGCCTTGGCAAAGTTCCACTTTCCCAAGGATGACTTTCACCTACTGCCCCTGTATTTAAATGTACTAAGACTTTGACGTTGCTCAAAGTGAAGACTGACACATGTCTGCTAGTGACACCAGTGAGACACAAAGATTTATAGTGCCCACATTTTGGTGGCAGCCCTATGTAGAAGCCTACTGAAACAAAGTGGTCCACATGGGTTTTTTATCCTGCTAAGTTTTAAACCACACTCCCAAAGGGGGAGTGTCTCAGTGGGGGAGGAGGGGTGGGGCAGGCGTTCTCTGCTCTTTGCCTTTCCTGGGATCCCAGCATAGAAACCAGTAACGCAGTAATCTTCAGCTTTTGACAGAATTTGGAAGCACAGGAACCAAAGGGACTTGACACAGCAGCGGACCCTGAAAAGTGTAATGGTGTTTTGTGAAGTTCTAAGGCCCTGCTATGCTCTGTGTGTACCTATTGGAGACCTGGCATTTGCTTGTCCCTGGCACAAACTCCCACTCAAGGAAGGCCAGCTTACACCTCTAACACTCTTGGGTCAGTAACAAAACAAGCTATAAGCCCCAAACCAAGACTAAGTTCAAAGGAGATATATTTTATGACTTGAGTGCTCCCAAAATTTACACCCCAAATACCATGATCCATTTCCCACACAAACCCTACTCATTCCACTGCATGGACACCACCAAACTGAAGCCTATTAGGCAAGATCCTTCTGCAACAGAGTGAGGCAATGAATAAAATATCAGCACTACATGAATATTTCTTTTCCTGACATTTGCAAAGCAGAAACAGCTCTTGACAGAGCCCATGATCTCTTAATTTTGAAAAACCTCTGTTATACACAGTCAAGGGCATAGATCTTCAGTGAAAGGATTAGCAGCATCACATAATATCAAAGCCAGCTCCACAGATTGCAGCCTCAGAGGAACTTTAGCTTCTCTGCCCCATGCTTATTTCCACTATGAAACCCAGAGCATGGGGTGCCTTATAAAGACAAGGCTCAGAGACTATGACACACACATCTATCCTCCATTGCAAAGAAGACAAATTGCAAATGTTTAATATCTTCTTTGCTACCAGAATAGGTCAATGAAGTTGTGCTGTGGGGATGGATGATGTGCCTCTGTTGTCTTAGGGGCTCTGTGAGACATTCTTCACATTATAGGTAAACTCCAGTTCTTGCTTTTCCTTTCAGAGAGTTGTAATACAACTACTGTGCCTACTGTAGCATGAAATACTGCTGAATGTCAAAATTAAAACAATATCAAGCATCATTGTATCATGTTGTTGCCTTTTACCATTCTGTATTTGAAATGGAGGCAGAGTATACAGAAATAAATCGTTATTATTACTATCAATGTCTTTAGTGTTACAGCAGGCTTTGTTGCTCCATCTGGAGTATTAAGCTACGACCTAAGACCATAGTTTGTGAGCTACTCATAGTAATGGATTTCTTCCTCATAAAGGAAAATATATATGGAAATACAGGTCTTCTAAGTCACTTCTCTTACAATCTTCAGAGCAGAAATGAAGGAAAGAGGTAATTTATAACTATGTGAGTATATAAAACAAGACCAGGGCACAAGTTCACACAACTGGCTTGCAATCACCCATGCCATTTCTCTGCTAACACAGCACTCCTGCCAGAGATTCCAGGGCATCAGCCAAGGAATAGGCTAGGCCTCAAGACCAAAGAGCAATTATTCCTCTCCTATTTACTTGTAGACATGGAGTTGAAAGACCAAGATTCAGATCTAATAAGGGATACAAGTATCTAAAGCACTAGGCTATCATTCCCACTACAAAAGCTAAGGCTTTGATCAATGACAGAGAATCATAGAATCATTAAGGTTGGAAAAGACCTCCAAGATCATCAAGTCCAACCTTCAACCAAACACCAGGTTGCCAAATAAACCATATCTCAAAATGTCACATCTACTTTGTTTTTGAACACTTCCAGCAAAGGTGACTCCACCAGTTCCCTGGGAAATCTGTTTCAATGCTTAACCACTATTCCAGTGAAGACATTTTTCCTAATATCCAACCTGAACCTCCCCTGCAACTTGATGCCATTTCCCCTTGTCCTATCAGTAGTTATCTCAGAGAAGAGGCCAACCCCCATCTCCTTTCAGGTAGTTGTAGTAGATGTACTGAAGTGGGAGGAAAATTGGTTATGAGAATATATTTTTCCTATTTATTGGTTAAAAAACCAAATTAGCTTGCATATGCACCATTGTGCTGTTGCTCCTGAACAGTGATGTGATGGAGCAGAGAAGCAAAGCTCAAGTATTGGCTCAGGTCTCAAATCCCTGCCACAACTGCACAAATTTCCCAAAGCATTGTAGTGCAGATCTTCCCATGATGTAACCCTGCACAACAGGTGAAGTTAGACAACTAACATCAGTTAACACTAGTTGAAACAGCATTTGCAGCCCCTCTCTTAATGAGATTATCAATCTAATACCACACTGGCAATGCAGGGTTAAAGGAGGTGAGTAAAGCAAGCTAGAATGTATGTATCTCTCTGCATTTATACAAATGTCATGTCAGTGATTCCCTGTTGACTTCAGTTGACAACTACCAATTTTCTTGAATGAATGCAGGAAATAGGACTTTATAATTGCCAGCTGCTCCCTTTGGTTCTCTGTCACTTAGCAGATATTGCATCATATAGGTTTCTGGTAGCTAGTGTGAAAGGGACAATAGGACAGGAGACTTAAGTTTTATGGACACTATGTCCTACTTGAGAGTTTTTTTAGTTACAGGTACACAACAATGCTCCATTTGTGCTGGACTGTTATGGGAAAATCCCAAGACTGTAGGTATGGAGATGCAGTAGGGAGCAGAAGTAGTAGTATCACATGGCCTGAACCCAAATACACATACCAGTGCCATCCTTAGAGGTTTAGGGACACCTGACAAGCAATCTCTTAATATGATACTGACCTCTAAAGGTACATCAAATGGCTCAACTTCCACTTCAGTTGAGTTCATCTTATCTGAAGGAGCAGCTGACTTTCGATCCTCTCCTGCTTTCTCAGTTTTGTCTTTTCCTTTGGGTGCTTTGAAGTCTTTGCCTTTAGATGATAATTTGATATCCTTGATCCTTGAAAACTTTGACTCACGTGCTCCCCCTGAAAGTATCTCTACAGCAATCTCAATGAAGAGGCGCCCCCTGAAGGAAACCCCTTCTCCAAAACCTTCATTAAGCTCCTGGTGGTCATCAATGAGGCTGTGGTTCCGGGGTGAGCCATAGAGATTGATCCAGGCAGGCCCAAAGGTAGGCAAGAACCCTGGAGATAAAGCACATTTTAGGTATTAACCTGCTCTCCTCACTGTCTGCTCCAAGAAACCTTGCCTCTTGCACACCAAAAGCCACGCCTGGACCCATTTCTGCACAGGTGGGAACCATTTCATAATGAGCACTGTTTTATCTCTGCCAATCCCCAACCTTGGACTCTGCTGGTAGGGAGCTCTTTCTCAGAAGGTGTTTGTGACACAGGTGTTGGCACAGGAGGTCTAGTGCATCTCTTGAATAAAAGAGCTTGCTGCTATAGACTGAGTTCTGGTACATGGTGGGAGACGAATGAAGGCTTTCTCTTTTAGGTTAAAATGTTTCCAAGTCCATGTCACTATTCAGCTTATACAATTTTTTTTATTATTTTCTGATTAAGGACTTGGAGACACATTTGAATTGGCAGGTTTAAAGACTTACTGTGCCTTTGCTGAGCTGTGGTAACTGGCCATGTTCTACACATAGTTAACAAAACAAAAACCAGGCTATACATGTAGACTCAAACATCACTGAAAAGGCTCCAGGTAGTGACATAGATGTGGGCAACATGCTCGTCCATGGTACTTCCTCACACTGTGATAGCACCCAGTTGAGCATCACCTAACACTTTGCTCTTACTGGGTAGATCAAAAACACATGCCTGCTCTGCCTTTGATTTTCAGTGATTTTCAGCTTTTACCTTTATTGCCCAACAGAAACCCACATAAACTATAAACTTGTATCAGTCATTCTTAATGAACTAGAGTAGACAATTGCCACAGTCACAAGGAAGGTAACAAATTATGCAGCAGTCCTTTCACAAGAAAGACAGTGGCAGACCACCATGCACTGAGCACAATGTAATACAATGTCAAATTAAACAACAGAAGGTGTCTCAGAAACAACATGTTAGCTCTGAGCATTCTTAAAATGGGATTAGCAAATAGCCAGTTCCCATGCAAGTGGGTTTTACCTTAGGGTCATTATCCTGGAATAGACATATCCCCCTTTACCTTTGTCACCGTCTTGTTCATTTGATATTTTCTTCAAATCAATGACATGGGTGGCTAAGGCCACATCATTCATGCTGCCTTCATCCCAGACCTGGATTTTGACTCTTCGGCAGAGTGGAGGGAACATTTCCTTGAAGATAATCTGTTCATGCCACACGGGATCTGCACAGTTCTTCTGCACTGTTGTCCGGCCCTGAAATGAAAGTCCAGCAAACTTAGCCCCAGAGGGGTGAAATTCTGAAGAATGGCAATGAGCATAGCACAAATTTCATCAAGCATCATCTCTAGCAAATTTTAAAGCACAAATATCCTATCTTGAACGTACTTTGGCTTTTTTATTAGCTTCTTTATTTTGCCCTCCATATCTAATAAAAGACCACATTATGGCTAAAGAATTCTCACCTGCACACAGCAGAGCCTGGAATAAAATCTAACTCTTCAGGGCACCTTTGCACAAAATATATCTATAAAGCCAGACTTTGGCGTTTCTGCTGCAAATTGCATATCTTCAAATGGCCTTTGAAATATCTGGGTAGTGGTGATGCAGCATAGTGTGTCTCATAAAAGATTAAATTCATTACAGCTGCCAGGCTGCATGTACCAGTGGGATTACCTTAAATGAGGCAATTTATCTAGCAAAAAATATGATTACTCTGGCTCACATTCTGAGCATATGCCTGTATGCTGGAGGTGTAGGCTCCAGAGCTATTCTTCCGAACCTGAAGGAGATGTCAGGGCTGTATCACAATGTGTGCAGTCACTGGCTGTGGCAGAAGTTCTGCTTTCACATTCATTGGGGAGAACTGAGTCAGGAAACCCACCAACACTACCTCTGAAGCCATATTCTATCCACCAGTGTGCAAACTCACATCAGCGACCCATTCTTATGTCTTCTTCAGTCCTCTGAAAGTGCTGCATGCATTTGAATGTTTTAATCCCCACTATTTGGAGAAGCAACACTTCGCAATTTGGATTCATAACAAAACATGAAATCAGCACCAAGGGCCTTGTTTTCATGTCTGAAACATCTGGAAAGGACTAATTGGAAATGTCTCTAAGGCTTCCTTGCACACAGGAAGCATTGCTGGCTTAAAATAATTTCCAGTTTTATTCTTTCCTTACTTACACCAATAATCAAGACTCCTTGACATGGTTGTACCCCAGAAGAACCAGGCCTTGAGACCTCCTCTATACTCCTTTTCCACCGAAGTCAGAATCCCCTCTCAGCAGTTATCTGTCACACCATGTTTGATGTTGGAGGGAGCAACAAAGCCAGACACTGAGAGAGTCTGCTACAATGCTTACTCTACCCACAGAAAGCTGTGAGGGTCCTGAATTTCAGCAGAGTAATTCAGAAATCAATACGTAGCCCTAGAATCCAGACTGAAACATCCTTACTGATTTCAGCCCTGCTTTCTTATTTCACTCTAGGGAGACCAGAACATAGCACTTACCTAATACCATGCTGGGTAAATCACTGCCTTGTAGCCTGATGTTTTAGTCACAGTGCTACAGAATCCTCTTTCCCCTCCTTGACTGCCTCTAACCTACTGCTGTAGGGCTGATATTAGATCTGCTGACATTAAGTGCCTCCATCACTTTATTCCTGCATAATTTAAGAACTGGAAATTTTCTGATGACAGAAATTGTATTTTACTTAATTTATGTGACCATAAGTTAAAGGACCTCATTATAATCACCTGTCTGTAGCACAGCTAATAGAAAAGAAGGCCTACTTTTGTGATCAAGAGGATCCCAATTACCATTTGACCTGCAAACATGACCACCACATAGGGATCCACAAGGTCCTTACTGTCGCCTATGAATGCTTTGGTGACATTGGCCATAATGCTAGAGTTCATCTTTGGAAGTCCTTCTGCCTTGTAAATTCTCACATAGAATCTGGCCCATGGTCTTTCAGATGGAAAGCCTTTGGGGATCAAGAGGTTCCTGAAAGAAAAAAAGAAGCTGTTTTCTTTAAATCCAAAACTCAGGCAATGAAGTGATATTTTTTTCCAACAGTGTTGTCACCTCAAGCTAGCATACATCCTGAGAAGATGCAAAAAGGTGTATGAATTTTCGTCTGCATCTAAACCAAAAAAAAGTCTGGTTACCTTGAGAAAATTACAATACAACATCACTCAGCAAACTTGACTATGTCATATAGAATCAAGTCCATTTAGATCAGGTTGCCCAGGACCTTGTTCAATAAATTCTGAATATCTTCAAGAGATTTCCCCCTCTGTCTGGACCCCTGTTACATTTGACTATCTTCATGGTAAAAAAATCTGTTCTGAAATTCCCTTGTTCTAACCTGCATCCTAAGCTTCTTATTATTCTACTGTATTCATCTGAAAAGAATCCTCTTCATGCAGGATACCTCTTAGACTGTTCTTCTTAAGGCTCAAGAAACCAACACCCACTGCATGTGACTGTAGACCACATGCTCCAGCCCTCCATCATCTTGGTGACTCTCCATAGACTTGGTCCAGTATATCAGCACTGACCAGAAATAGTGCCCCAGTAAAATCTGAAGTATGCTGGTGGCATATTTACCACATTGAACTTCCGTATTTTACAAGGAGAATGAAAATGCACTTGAGTTTATCAAAGCATGTGGAAAATATCCGTGCATATATATCTGATAGTGGTGGAAGAATAGCTTTTCCTCATCATTTTTCTTCTTAGTTCACTGCTTTAAGAAATCTTTCATTGGTTTCAGATCAATGAACCTTCTGTCAGGGATGATTTGGAACTTAGCCACAGGACTTGGCCAAGTCTATCAGCTGCAGAGAAGTGACCCTAACATGCCTTTCAATTTAGTTGAGAGGATTTTAAAAACACTTTTGAGCACATCAGAACTGCCAAGTGTACGATGGTATCATGCTATTAATGCTGAGTTAACAAGGAAAGGATGGAAAGGAGGACAGAGAACTTATTGAGGCACCCAATAAAGAAGAAAGCAGTTAAAAAACCCCAAACAAACTATTGTAGTACTTTTCAATCTGCTCCTCAGTATCAGCTGTTTTCTGCATAGCTTGTATTGCATCACCTTTCCCAGTTACACTGATGTCACACTTCAGGTATCCCTTGGCTCCTGTCCTAATGTCAGCAGGGTCTGTGAGAAGTGCCCACTTGTCACAAAACTGATGACCTGTAAGAAGGAAAAACTTAAACACTCAGATAGAGGATGCAAAAAATGCAAATATTTTCCTCTCCACTCCCAGAAAGGGCACATCAAACAATGCTTTTACTTTCAGGAGGATAATGCTGAAGTATGATTTTTTACCATACTAGAGGGTCCAAAATGTGTGACAAAAAAGGCAAACAAAGGATTGATCCAGAGTTCATCAAGAACGAGCTCATTTTCATCAATTGTTACTAAGATCAGGAACTGAACACCAGTGGAAGGTTGGGTGAGATTTCAGCAGATGAATTAAGGCTGAGGCTTAATGAGGAAAGGCCAGCTCTTTGATGATAACTGTCTGAAGATCTCAGAACTCTGCAGCAGCAAAACCCTTTCTGGGAGCTGTGCCCAGATGTAACACTGGCAGAGATCTAAGAAATGGAGGAAAGAGGATGGACAGCCATCAGAAGAAGAGGTAGCCAGATGCAGGTTCAGCTCCATTTTTCAAGGGAGAAATAAATGCACAAGACAATTCACTCACAACAGCCCTTAATGAACCCCTTCTTCAACAACCCCTCAAAAAAGGTCCTAACATCTTACATTAAGTCTTTGGACATCACTTTGGATGTGTAAAGGAGAGGGAAGAAGAGACCACAGTGTACCAGGAATATGAGCTTAAGATCAATCCTCAGACACCACTCTTCTGTTAAAGTGTGAGCAGAAGATACAGGACAGAATCCAGGGACTAACACAGTCTGAATACAGACATCAACTGCTTGCTTCAGATAGGCCGTTACTCTCTAGTGAGTCTTGCAGGATCCCTGAAGAGAGGGTGCCCTGAATGACTCTACCCTTTTCTATAACTGTGTGACATCTACAGAAGGTGGCTTAAATATGTTTTCTTTTCCAAAGACTAAGAAAAGACCAGGTCCTTGAATAATTATGGAAGGGAGAAAGGTACATGTTTTGTGAATGGTTGTAAAAACACACCAAAGAGGTGGCAGATGATCTTTTCTTAGCTATCCAAATAGGAGTACAACCCTTCCAAAAACTTTTGAGACTATCTCTTGGCATAAACTGCAGGCATCTAAGAAGAAAAACAGCACATCTCGTCTCCCGTTCCTCTCCTTCCCTGGCTCACATCTCATTTAACGGACAAAAAGGGCAGAAAATGCACCACTTACCTGGCTGACTGTACACTGTCCCCAGATCTACTTTGAAAGAGCCTATCAGCACACTTCCAATCAGTTTGTTGTGCATAACCTGTTAGAAAAAGGCTGGTTCAAGAATGTCGCAATCTCTCTTCCCAGTCGGCATAAGAAAGAGCAATCCAAAGATCACATTTGGTTCTAAGGCAATAAGCAGCAGCATCCAGCACCACCCAAAACGGGAGGCACATAGCCACAGCAGATACAGCAAGAATTTGAAATATGTGCCCTACCCAATATTGTGCTAATTTAGGAAAAAATATAGTTGCATCTGAGTGGAATCACACAGGTTCATCCCAGGTCCCAGGATTATATAAAGGAGGAATTAGATGGATATGTCTTCAGAGCAGATGCAGTTATATCGCTTATGCTGGCAGTTTTAAATAAATCATAATGAGTATAAACACACGGGGCATAAGTGGTTTCACACTAGGCTGCAGAAATCCTATCATTTTCTGTGCAATAGCTGAATTGCCATAAGAACTGAGTACACTCAGAGGAGAAAGTTTTTAAGTGTTTCTTTGCAACATTTCAATGCACACATAAACCAAGAGACTCACTTCTGATTTACCTCCCACAATACTAATGAAATCAGAGAAGTGATATAAATGTAAATGAGATAGCAAGCAGGCCCCAGTGAGTCTGTCTCCTTACTCTTCCTGCCAAGGAATGAATTTAATTTAATTTAATTCAAATTTAATTAATAATTTTTAATTACCATGATTCCCAGACCTATTTATTTCCTTGTCTGGTTTTTAAATACTTCTATATGGTTCCCTTTACAGATAAGGCAGAGGCTAGAACTGCATTTCTCAAAAAAATGTATCTCACTTGGTTTCAGAATTGCTTAAAAGGTTGAAACCTATTTCTTGGCTGTGGAAAAGCCTCTGAAAGCAGGCTGAATTTTCTGGAACACCTTTACCAAATTGCAAAGAGAGACCAAGCACATTCAAATCTGCAGAAACTAAGTCAAAATGTTGGAAGTAAACAACCAAGCCTCTGATAGCACTTGAGGAGTCTGGATGACATCATAACCTCTCTTTGGACCTATACATCCTATACAGGGATACGAGACTTCTGCGATTTTGCACTGGATTTGCAATGTGACTTTTTTGGGGGGTACCTTTCAAGAGCAGAAGACATATTTTTCAAAGTAAATATCACTGACACCTTCATCAAGATTCACCAGAAAAGTTAGGAGGTTTCTAGTTGAAATATAATGTCATCCCTGTTAAGGGCCTGGGGCCACTGTGCCCCTGTGATTTAGGGAACACACACAGTTGCTCTTGGTAATTCCTCACTTCAACATGGAAGCAGCTTCTAGGACTGAAAATCAAGAGTGAATAAAGGAGTAGTTTTATTTTACTCTACTACTAAAGCTTAAAAATTAAGCAACATTCACATGGGAAAGGAGCCAGTTGGAAGACAACGCTCCATGCACTGGTACTGCTTTTCTTCAATCCTTGGTGCTGCCAGGTCCCCTCACAGCACTGAACCCTATGAGGTAAATTAATTTTTACAGATTAAGCAAATGCAGTGTATGAATGATTGCTGGTAATGGAGATTGCCAGTCTTTGTTTCTCCTTAAGTGGGATTCATGCTAAGCAAGTGCTGTGAAACTTTCTATCCCTCAGGGTTCCCTTTACTCCCAGCACACAAATTTCCTCTCTTTGTTTCTATTTCCCTGATAGATTGCATTCTTCAAAACTATGTTGCAACGTAATGAATCTCTGTTTTCAGTACCATACATGTGCACCACACTGGGTTAGTTTGTTGTTGCTTGTGGCGGGTTTTTTAAGTGATCTTTTTAGCAGGAGACCTTTAATTTCTTAGTGTTGCACCTTCATCGGCTGTAAAATAATTTTGGTGACCCTAATGAAACTATGCAGATACACAGCAGATAAAGGTGATGCATTTTCCTATACTCCCAACAGATTCATAAAGCTGGCATTCTCCCCTCCACTACTGGAAAGAATGTAAGATTGCAAAGACTGGCCTTATCTTGGAGGAAAATAACTGTTCATCCCCCAACAGCAGCAGCAGCAGCACACAAGAGTTAATGCCTTGGCACTGATATGAACCACATCAGAAACATATATAGGGGCCATACACAGGAGCAAGGAGATATCTACTTCCACACAAAATATGGGCCATTGTCAGCCTTTAGTAAATTCTGTCCTCAGAGATAAGAGGAGATCAGACCTGCAGATACCTTATGTAGGTATGAACTTCATATATGTGAGCTGTGCATATGATAAAGGGCATTTCAACTGAACCTTAGGATTCAGACTGTCAATTTACTACCAGCATTGAAAATCTAGTTGTCCATCTGGCCATGTATGAATGAACACTTTTTATTCTGTATCTGGGAAAAGTCACTCTATTATCAGCTCAGAAAAGCAAGTAGAAGATGTGTCCTATAGCTCCTGACCACTGCTTGTCTCTGTCAAACACAACTGCACAGACCCTTTCCTGGTGTACGTTTTTGAAATGGATAAAGCATTTCAGAGAAAAAGAACCTTTCCTCAAGCAACAACTCACTGTTTATATGCCAGAAAAACCTCTGATAAAGTGGGTGGACTTTTGGCAAAAAAAAACACCAGTTCATGAAGAGCACTGTCCAGAATCTTATGAGATCTTCAGTTCCTTAGTAGCTTTGTTATATGTGGTGATGAGTCTCAGACAAGATAATTAGCATGGCTCCATAGACTTGGACTTCCACACTTCCAACATCATTCTCTAATGCCCCAAGTCCAAGTGCATATTTGTCTTCAGGACTGTTCTGAGATGTCACAGAATCATAGAATCATTAAGGTTGGAAAACACCTCTAAGATCATCAAGTCCAGCTGTTAACCCAGCACTGTCAGGTTCACCACTAAACCATGTCACCAGATGTCACATCTACAGATCTTTTGAATACCTGCAGCAATGGTGTCTCAGCCACTTCCCTGGCCAGCCTGTTCCAATGTCTGACCACCCTTTCAGTGAAAAAATGTTTCAAATATCCTCCCCTGGAAACATCTGAGGCCATTCCCTCTTGTCTGTTTCCTCTTGCCCTATCACTTACTTACTTGGGAAAAAAGACCTATCCTCACCTGTCTATAACCTCATTTCAGGTAACTGTAGAGAGCAATAAGGTCCCTCTATACCTTCACTGGGATTTTACTTGCAGTGAGCAGTGGAAGCAGCACTGAACATTTGGAGCCCACTCCCATGCTAATAGCAACCAGCCACAGACACTCCTAGACAGCCTAAGAGCCACTGCTGTGAATAAAGTACCTGGATTAGTTCAGTTTAGTTAGAAACAGTTTTGTCTCAGGAACTGACATAAGCCAGACATTTCAACTCAGTCATTTGAATAAAAGGGCAGCTTGAAAACTAGACACATGAAGACCGTGCTGACAAAAGTGAGCTAAGCTGAATTTTCTCATTCTATCTTGCCAATTGCCAAGCCAGTAACAAGCGTCCCTGAAAACACAGACTAAAACTTCTTTTAGGGTTATGGCCTTCAAATCACTGCCAGCTGCCTCTTCTCCTTTTCTTCTCCACTATCCTTTGTCTTTCCCATACTACCTGCTGATGGTATAGCATGATTTGTTCCTAAAATTATTTCTCTTTTTAATTACATTAAGAATCATTTAAAGCTGAAGTGACACAAACAATAATGACCTTTACTTACTGTGCTAAGCTTTTCCAGGTACTTACAGAGATGTTGATTATTTTGTCGAATAGCAACACCTGCGGTCCAACGAAATCAAACACAAAGTACTGTGGGAAAAGGTGACAGAAGATCAGAATCATCTTTGTGTTGGCAGCCAGCATGGTCAGCTGCATGGTTCAGGTTTTTGGGTTACAGCATAGAGTTCCAGTGAGACCCTGGGGGTGCTGGGGAGGCAGTGGTGGATACAGCAAAACCCTTTCCTTGCCCCTGGCTTATGCCTGCCATGGCCCTTGTTTTCTACTCTCCTTCTGGCATAGCTGCACAACACTGAACTTCATAAGTGCCTGTGAGAGGATATCGTCAAAGGGACAGGAGATGCAAGGAAACCCAAAGGCCCTGTTTGTTCTGGGGGTTGTTTTGGTCTTGTCTGCTACAAGAGCAAGCATATGTCAAGGAAAGGCTGAAACAGTCAAATAGTAAGAAGCAGAGCTAGAGGGCAGGATGGGCAGCGCTGTAGACAAAGTTCCCAAACACATCATTTGACAAACTGTGGCAGCAGTGGGATTAGGGCAGAATAAGTTGGAGAGAGCGAGGAACAGGAGGGACAGAGCTTGAGAAGTGAAAGAGGAAACAAAACTAAATCCAACAGCTTTTGCTGGTGCTTGGCCCTCTGGACAGACCTCCCAGCTCAAACATGCATGTGCTACAAACTTAATTCATTCCCTTTGGAGCTACTAAATGGTAGAGTCCACCCAGAACCACTGAAGAAAGTGTCCTCTTTAAGGGAAAGCACCTACCTCATTGTAGAAAGGGGCGTTTGTGCCTTCCTTCACTGTTGTTTGCTTCTTCTCATCACCTATCTCAATGATCACCACAGGATCAATGTTCTCACCCACCAGCTGCCTGGCCTCGATGATGGTGATGGCAATCTGTGGGGCACAAGGATACCATGCACAGTCGTGGGCTCAGGTCCAGCCTGCCTGAGGAATTCACAGGCACATAAGGGCTCTCACCCCCTGCTCACCTGATAGTTCTGGGATTTCAGCTCCTCTCCATGAATTCTGGTTACCAGCTTTGCCCTATTTAAATGCCAAAAGAGGTAATTAGGGATCTCTAGTCAAGTGGGCACTTGGACACACATTGGAAAGACTTCCTGACATTAAGCTAGTGTTGTTCATGGCAGGTATCTTTGTTGTAAACTGTCAGGCTTGATTTCAGCAATAGAGACCACTTCTATTCTCATATACTTGTTATTTGGGAAATGTTTTGCATCCACACAAACCAGTGCAGGTGGAATAATTTCACTTGATGATCCCATCAAACCTGACTCTATTCCTCCCTTGTATGAAAGAAACCAATTACACAAGATCTTTGCTATAGGTTGCCGTTTCCTTTGGCTCATTTTCTTCAGCAGAACTCTTAGCACAGTTGAGGCACCCTCAGGATCCCTTGCAATCTGTCCTTGCACTGGATAGCACCTGGTGATATCATTGAGCTGACAGTATTTTGCTCACAAGTGCATCCAACTCTGTTATATGGGAGAGCAGGAGTAAAGGGGTGACTGCTGTCAGTAAATGGATTATCTGTCATCAGATGCATTGTCCTAGGGCAACACCATTCCCAGGAAGGATGGAAAAGGTGTTTGGGGGAATGTTAGATAAAACACATGAAAGAGCACCTTTTGCTGTTTGGGTTTAAGGATTTGAAAACATTGGACAGATCATCACTGTTCATTAGGTCTTCCTCTCCCTCTTCTCTTCCTCCGAGAGTGTCATGAAGAAGAATTGCACTTTCATGATGGTCACCTGATGAAGAAGTAAAAGAAGAAAGTATAACCCACATCTGATTTCTACTAGCAAAAAGATCACTTGGAGCAGAGCAGTGAAATTATCAGCATGAACAGAATATTTTAAAATTTTGGATGTCCCAATTAGAGATGCAGTAGTGGTTTTTATTGAGCAGCAATGACTAGAGGAGCAGCTCCCCTCCTGTGCAAACCACCAGGCAGGTACAGCACAACTTTTGCTTCTATTGCAAGGCAGCCAGGCATGAGGCAGCTCCATAAAAGTTCCTCCCTCAGCAATCTCGTGTAACATCTATGCTCCCCTGGTGCCCTCTGGTTCTTGTCCAGCCTTCCTAGAACACAGGGAAGGTGACATTGTCTCTGGATCTGTGTAGGCATAGCCTGGTCTTCAGATCTTGAGGGAAAGTCCATAATTTTGCACCTGTAACACCAAGTTTGCATGACTGCCCTCCATATCCTATTTACTCTAGAGCACCCTGTTTGATTATGGGCTTGCAGCAGCCTATATTGTTTGCTCTGGGGCTAAAGCAGATAAAACTTCTCCCCACTTGGGAGAAATGTATTGTAATGAGTAAGAAAATGGTCTTTAATTTCCTCTGCCAAACCCCTTGCTCTAAGGACCAAAGGATAACCCTTTTAAAAGCAGTGCCCTTTAACTTGCCACAAAATGTGTATTCCTGTTTCTGTCTGGACATAAGTCAAGACACATGTGGCTGGTTTGTTACAATACTGTAATTCAAGAGCTGCTCTAAACTCAGAGAGGTCCAGGTTTTAAAAATTTTGTGAAATTTCAGTCATGAGACTACAAAAATAAAACTACAGAAGGTTAAGACTTTGTTGCTGCTGAACTACAGGTTTTGGTGAATTGGAGGACTGTGGTGATAGGAGAGAAATTGCAATGATAGAATGTGCAGGGGAATGTATCCTTTCTTTGGAAACCAAAGTGTGTTAAAGGCAAGAACTAGGAGAATCTGTGTGTCTTATGGAGGTACTCACATCAAAATANGGAGAATTGCTACTAAGTAAAGTTCCCAGCTTTATTGAGTGAGCCCATCCAGCCATCAGGGCCTACACAGGCCTTATAGTTTCTAAAAGAAGCAGAACTTATGGAGGAATTACATTCCTGTAATGAATTATCTATATCTAGAATAGAAAAAAATATTTTCAAAAATGTGCCATCTCTCTATTGCAAAATCAGGCAGGCATTTTTAGTTTACTCTACCAGACAGAGCAGTCTGAACTCACAGAATCTGAATGTAGCATTAGTGAAACAGTTAATGCAAAAAGAATTAACTCTCTGTTTATTTGGAAATGTTAAAGAGTTTTACTGCCTGTTTTATCAATACTAAGCCCTGAGACACAATGCAAATGAGTTCACGTGACATTAGATCTAATATAATCTCCCAACTGTTCTTCCCAGTTGCAATATTGATTTATGAGGCCTTACCCAGTGCATCTTTGTTTGCAATAGTCAATCCTTTCTCGCCTTTTTTTTTCTTCTTCAACTTCATTCCAGCAAACAGCCCCTTTCTGAAAAAGTAAAGAAAATTGTTCAGTGCATTATCTTCAAGGCCTTTTCTGTGCCTGATTCTAATTTAATTCAAGGAGCTGTTAAGAAGTTTTGATTTCCAAGCAAGACCGTTATATTCTGAATCTCCTTTTATTGGAAGCAAACAAGAGAAAACTCTGATTTTAAGCTTCAACTAATTTTGTTTATTTTTAAAATTTCCCCATGCACAGCCAAAAATAATGAGAGAAGAGCCAAAGCATCTTTGCAAGATGCAAAGAAAGGAAATCAAAGACTTCCCACACATGTAGTTCTTAAGCCTGTGACAAGACCAGAGATAAAAGACGAATTACAGGATCCAGACCAAAAGCAGTTCTCCACTGAATTAAGATAAACATAAATGCATTTGCATTAATTCCTTGGTGACAACGCCCACAGTGTCAGGTGGCACATACACCACAACAGCTTTGCCTTTTATTTACTCCCTTCCAACAGCAAAGCCATGAACAAGCCTGGACAAGGGTTTCTCCTCAAGCTGTGTTAGAGAAATGCTTCTGCCTGGCATCAACACCAACTACCACTGCATGGGGCTTATCTGCCTCCTTCCTATACTGGATTAGGAAATTAAAGCACCTTAAAACAAATAAATCCAGTTAAAATTTGATGAGGTCCTTTATCAGATCATGCCTGGCTAAAGTGACCTTATTAGGTCTTCCTTAGTCCTTGTCTTCAACTCAGTTTTAGCCACAACTCCCTGCCAGAAGCCTACCATAGTCATCCAGGAATGCAATGCGTTCATGGAGTGAGACACAGGCAGTGAAGCATGGCCCCAGCTGGTTGCCATCAGAGGTAAACCATGGCAAGGCACTCATCAGGGACCCGCAGTGCAGACTTGCTTCTAGGGAAACTGATGGCGAAACACCCACGGCCCTGAGACAGGGGATGGCATAGCTGCCAAGCTAAGCACCCAAAGTACCTCTCCCAGCATCAGCACAGGCCCAGGCTGCCTGTTCAGAGGTCTGTACTGGTTGTCCTTCTCCTATTCTACTCTTCTATTGGTCCTGCAGCTCTTCAGTGAATAGAGAGAGTAGGGAGAAAGAGCAGTTGTGTTTTGTAGAGTTGATTTTTAACAAGAGGGAAACAAAGTATCTCTACAAATGTCATACAGTATTTTCTTCTCAACAAAGAGCCACCTGTCCCTTCTTCTTGGTTGCCAGCCAGCCTCATCCCACAAAACTCGTTGTTTGTCTCAAGTTGGGGTCCAGGAGCACTGGTCCTGCAACAGGACACTGATGCTGTTCTGACACTTCACAAGCACAGAACGAAGTATGACTACAAGACTAAGAACTTCAACAGTATCCAATTCACACCTGATCTACCACTCCAACTTCTGCTCTGCCATACCCTAGAGCCAAGCAATGAGCTGGTATACTCCAGAGAAGGAAAGCTGTGGGAAGAAGATGGGATTTCCCTTTGCCCCTGGGCCCAGCTGAACACAGCATCCATTCTTAGCAACGTGGACAAGAAGCATCATTTTCTGCAATAAAATGTGCCTAGAGAGCCCCTTTCAACAGAAGATTTTGGAGAAGAGATGGGAAGATCTCAGTTGTCCTGCAACTGACTCCATGAGAGATTAAAGTGGGCAATTTAGCACAGTTATCCTTACACTTTGGAAAAGGACTGGTTGCTTTTTGTTTATCTTCATAGATTTCTTATCTCCTCATCCTTTTTCAAAGTGTGTGTTTTTAAGGCACATGATTCATCATTCAAGAGGGATTTGGGTAGTGGAAATTAAATCTCTGAGCACTGGAGCATGCAGTTCAATCTTTCCTGGTCTTTGAATGTTTTTGAAGACTTGAATCAGTGTTTAACAACAACCCTTGGAGTCTGCATATGTCTTTTCTTGCTGCCAATCAAGGCCTGGTAAAATAGCCATAGGAAACATAACACAGGAAGCACATACAAAAGTTCTTCTTTAAAGGTAAACTGGATTGTGGTTGGAGTAGAAGTGGGTAGTAATAGACCCTTGCCTTTGAATCTCTCAACCAAAATTAAAAATTAAAATGGGATAAAAAAATCAATAGAACCAGACTGACCTTGAAAGATTATTTTCATTAAATAAAAGCCTGTGGAATTAAAATTTTGAATTAACTAGATCAATCTGACTTATACTCAGAAATCCAAAGTCTTTGCAAACTATTTACCTATCTTTATTTGATGGTGAAAATGTAAATCCTATTGTTGCATATTTTATCTGCTTGCTGAAATCAATATACTTCCGATTTTTTATTATATAGTAGTGAAATACATGTCTCAGTTTGCAGGCAATTTGATTTTCAGTTTGAAATGTCAAGAAAAACATTTCAGCATATTTGAAAAATTTAATTCTGAAATGTTAAAATTACGTGTCTTTGTATTTTGCAAATATACTTCTTTACACCTCATTTTGAGAGCTGAAACATTCACTAAATCCCACACAAATTTGTGAGCAGTGGTGGATTTCAATCTACCTAGGACTTCACTTTTATTAGTACATTGCTCTGTAGTATTTTCCCAGTTATTGGTTCCATTGGTTCAAGAGGAGCTCTCTGTGGTCATGATTTCATACTACAGTTCTTCCAAGGAAATAAATACGCTGCATATTTCAGAGGGAGAAACAACCTGTGCTGCTTGAGAATTTTGTGCTATTGATTCTATTGGCAAACAAACCAGGAGGTGAGTCAAACGCAAAGGATTTAGTATAATGGCAGCATTTTCCAGGTTCCCTGTTGGCCACAAACATGCAGCAACAAACATTCAGCACATTTTTTTCTACTCTCATCAGAGTAGAAATCAATAGTTTGCCAAAATTCCTGTAGGTGTAAAAACTTATCTGGGTGAGCACACAGTCCAATGAGCCAAAACAAGCAGGCACCTGTGAGCTGAGTAAACCTGATAGCAACCAGTGCTCAAATATCTGAAGTCACCTGCAAACTCGAGGTGCACTTAGCTATGGAGGAAAAGATAACTCCAACTGGAAAGGAAAGCTGATAACCTTTAAAAATGGTATTCAGAGCAAGCAAATTAAGTTTACTGGCCAGGCCCAAGAGGAATGTCAGCAATGCAGGGCACAATAGCAGAAAATACACAACTCCTATGGACCAAAGAATGCCAAAATCTGACCAGTATGAGTGGAAATGTAGCACCCAGACAAAAAATGGCTCAAGCAAAGCAAGAGTCAGAGGGTGACTGGAGGGAATGGCCATTAACAAAGCCCGATGTGATTCTTAAGTATACATAACACTGAAACTGCTTAAAGACAGAACTGCAGAAGGTGCCACTGGGTGACAGAAACAGCCAAGTTCACCATAACTACATGGTTCCAATCTATCTTTGAAGGAACCTGGATTTCAGTCTCAGGTTTTTTGTCTGCCAGAAGTTTGGGCACAGAGGGGCATCTGAAAGCACCTGAGCTGTCATGCACCCTTGGCCTAAACAGTTACCATGGCCGAGGGCAGCTGTGACCATGAAGAGAAGTGTCCCTCAACAGCACCAGAGAGGCAGCAAGCACAAGTCACTTGCAAGGCTCAGCTATGGGAAAGAAGAGTGTGGGTTTATTTGCCAGGATGCATTCATATGCACGGGATTTGCCAGAGAGAAACTAAGTCAATGAAGTTTTCAGGGAACTGAATGTCGCAGTCCTTCATGACAGAGAGGCTCCATCACTTTGATATGCAAACTGCTTTTCATCTACTGTCAGGGTACACATGCTAATATCATGCACATGACTAACAGCCACAGTACTTAATAAAACCATTTAGGTTCTTTAAAATGTTCTGTGGATACTCTTTTTGTGGTAGACAGTTGGTTCTCTTAAAAGGAAGGACAAAACTAATCTTTCCTCAAGCTTCCACAAAATGTTTCTCTTCCCTGCATCTTCAACAGAAATTCAACCAACTGCTAAAAACTTGAAAATTACTCCATCCCTTTGCCTAAGATGGCATAAATTTTAAAAGAGAAAGTATCAGCCTTCCATGCAGTTTCACTAGATTTGATAATGTCCCCAAAGTTGTTTCTGCCCATCTGTATCCCTAGGCCAGGCATAAAACTCTGTGTCACCTCTAGGTAAACTCCAAAGATGTAAGGAAGTGTCTGCCATGTTCCCAACAGGATGTCCTGGGTATCAGTGAGGCACTAACATGGCACTGCTAGAGCCTGGGAAATCAGGAGAGACTTGGGGTGTGGAAGAAATCACTCGCCTGTCACGGACCTGTGGTGAGGTTGGAGCTTGTTAATGTTGTGGTAGCACTGACAAACCTCAATGAAGATTTAGCCCTCATGTGCTACATGATGCACAAATACAGATAAGGATTTTCTTCCTTTCTGGATCCAAGAAGTTAACTTAAGATACAATAAAACCATTTAATGTCCAAAGAGAAGCAGATGAAAAATTCCTGCAGGCTACCAACAGGTTTCCCACTGTATGTGCCTTGATCAGAAGCAATTAAAAATCAGTCATCTCAGCTAAACAGCATTGCTTAGTTCAAAGAGGACTGAGTCTCCCAACTCCTTTCATATGGGGATTGTAAAAAAATCTGGAGATAGGACAAGTTTTTCTCTTCTGCATATGGACAGTAACATTGTAGGCCTTACCTTATGACTGTGATTCACTGAGTTTTCCTTGATATAAATAGTAAATAATAGTAGGACACCAACCATAACACAGCATCTGACTGTACCCAGATCATACTGAATTCGCACCAGAACTCTATAAATACAAGGGTTCATTTCCCGTTATCAGTGTCACAGGTCCACTGGGTCTCTGAATTAATTCTCATACTCTTTGAAAAAAAAGACTCAGAAATTGCATTCTCCTCTCATCAAGGTTCATCCATGGCAGCTTCCAGCTTTTAAAAAATCCTTTTGTGCTCTTTTTTGTTTAAGCTGTCCCACGGTCACAGAGGCTTCATAATTACTTCTTGCATAGCATAATGTTCTCTCAGATAACCAATAATTGCAATTTGCGGTCTAATTTAAAGGAAAGTTGACAAAAAAAGCACTTCAGAGTTGTCAGTATGAGAGTACATGTGACCTTACTAATACTGAATTTCCCTGGAGCTTCTCCACTTTGTTTCTTTGTCTACTAAAATCTTTTCAGAAGTGTATGTGCTTGGAGAACTGACGTATAAGGAGACTGGCTTCTTGCTGTGGGAATGGTCACACATCATCCAGAGACAAACAGGCACTTCTGGGGTGCAACTTATTTAGCTCACTCTAGACACTTTTTGCAGGATGGCAGGAAACACTTCTCCATCAGTTATAAAGCCAGAAGAGTAAGCCGGAGCCGTCTAAGCATAGGCATGTGTAGCTCAAGGAGGGACCTTCTGTCCCGTTCTGCAGAGCCCCCTCTCAGTGCAGGTTTCTAGCCCTTATGCAAGTAAAACCCAGTCTCAGGCTTAACCTGCATTAGACCAAGATACTTGTCAAGGTCCATTTTCATACCTTTGAGCCTTGGGATGCCCTTCCCTGCTGTTGCTGTGTGAGGTGCTCCCCTGGTGAGAACAGAGGAATAAAACCAGGGAATGAGATTTGGAAGCAGAGAGGACAGACACAGACACAAACCCTGTTTTATCCAGCATGTCCCCTGGGACCATCCAGTTCTCGTGTGGACATGGTGAGTGAGCTGCCGATGTGTTCCTGGCAGCAGAAAATCCTTATTGAAGCAGCTGCCTTGATTTTCCCCCTCAATTCACTTCCTTCCTGGAAGCAGCACTCTCAGCAAACTTTTTGGAACTATCAAAATTATGTAGTTCAGGGATGATCAAAGGTTTGTGCAGCTCAGATCTGAGCCAGCTCCAGTGCCTCAGGATTGTAAAGCTATGGGTACAGAGGCTGCCTTGGCTGAAGAAGTGTTACAAACTGAAGAGAGAAGGAAAAGCCTTCAGTGTTCTCACTCAAGAACATACAATTTGATGTGTGTCTGTAATCTGCGTTTTGTAAGGTGCCTTGGTGGATAGGCCTTTTTCAACATAAGTTCATTTTCTAAAGAGTTTTGCAGTAGATTAAAGAGTATTGCACTAGGTAAATAATTATCTACACATAATTGTTCTAATTTCCATCAAATTAACACAAGCAAAAAGAACATAAATCTCTAGGTTATAAACATGTTGTATCTTTTCAAATGCAAAAAAAAAAAATCAAAACCATAAGAACTACTCTTGGCTCATTTTATGACTTCCACAATATGTACTAGTCAAGGAAATTGAAAGGAAAAATAAATTATCTCATAATTTAAAACCCTCTTTTCAAAGAATAAAACATAATTACCATACAAAGATACCGTTTCAAAATGAAAAGCTTAATCAATCTAAAACAATCACATGAGCATAGCTGGTCAATTCAGAACTATTTTCTATTAAGAGGGTATGTTATTTGTGATAATAAATGAAGTCCCAGGGAAGAAATTTATTACACTACATTTAATTATCAAAGATGGCTGAATAAAATAGCTTCTATAGCTTCTATGTGCTATGGAAAGGAAAAAAATCTTAATGAGTGGTTAATGATGCACTCATTTCATGGCTTTCTTTCCTCAGCATTACAGAAATTAAGGGAAAATATTGCCTGTTTATTCATTTAATTTATTCTGTTTCCCAGTGCAGGGTTGCTTTGTACAGCATATTGTCAGATCCTTCATTCTGTTTTAGTAATGAGCTTCCCTTTATCCCAAAATCCATTATTTCTGCTGTGGTTCTTTCACAGCTTGGAGCTCTTACAAGCTGTCTTGTTTCCATTTATCCTGATTTCCCCCTGGTTCTGCTGTTTTGACAGGTCCAAGGTTTGCAATGGAAAAGCTTCAGCTCCTCAAGAAGGTGAATACAGAATCCTGTATGACAAGCTGTTATTTAAAAAATAGCTGTAGCACACACACACAGGTATCAGTTCTGAAGCCTGGGGTTTTTTACATCCATGTGACACAACAAGATTACGTGTCTCAACTATTAATATCTCATTAATAAGAAAACAAAATTGCAAGGTGACAATACAGTTGTCAATATTAGACACACACTAGCTGTATGTTCAAGAACAGACTCTAAATGAGCTACTCAGAAAAG
This sequence comes from Sakesphorus luctuosus, assembly GCA_013396695.1. Lineage (NCBI taxonomy): Eukaryota > Metazoa > Chordata > Aves > Passeriformes > Thamnophilidae > Sakesphorus > Sakesphorus luctuosus. The sequence continues at coordinate 958,562 of VWZD01005629.1, forward strand.
AAATTCTGCTATTAGGATAATTCTCTGGAAAACTTGTTTCCTACACTTTAGCAGTCAAAACCTGAAATCAGCCATTAGAAAGTATAAGAAATGAGTTGAAAATATGACAGGGATCATCAAGTCACTAAATTACTGCATTTTGGCTACAGCTTGTCGCTCTGTTTGCCCCTCTAAAAAGGAACTCAAAACTCAGCAATGTGGAGAAAACGCTGCTATGTGTGATCAGAGGAAGGTGCTGGCAGAGTCTATTCAGCCTGAAAAAAGAGAAAATAGCCTGTATTTTAAGGCACTGCAGTGAGGTAAAAATAATCAAGGATACATTAGAAGCACTGAACTGGCAACCAAACACAAGAAGACAGTCCTAGAGTCATCAGTGGTGGTCTCTGAAGTCAAGCAGTTCAGTGTGCAGCATCAGTTGAAAAAGTCAGCACAGTGCTGGGTATGGTCAAGATCAGTGTGAGGAAGAAAGCAGTGAGTGCCATTTTGCCTCTAAAGCACGGATGAACCCACACAAGTTCATAAGACGGGATCACAGAATAAATCAGATCAACATCTCACATACTGGGTGCAGCTTTGGTCTCCACATCTCAAATAAGACAACAGGGCTAGAGGAGGCACAGAAAATGCATGGGAGAAGCCAGCTTATGACAGACCGAAATAGCTGGGACTCCTTGGAGAAGGGATGACTAAGTGGGAATAGGATCAAAATTTATAAATTTAAATGGGCAAATTAAGTGAAAGCAGAGCTGTTTGTTACTCAGCAAAACCCACAGGACTAGAATGAGGATAAATTTGATGAAACAAGACTGAAAATACTAAAAGGACTAGACAGAGATGTATCTATTAACAGTCATGAGAAAAATATTCTTCTGGGTGCTGGGGAGAATGGCCCAGAGAAAGCACCCAGACTCCTGTGCTCTCACTGAATATGACTTCCTTCTTCCACTTCTGGAGAAGAGCACAGTGCCAGAAGGATATGGGATTTGACCTCATAGGGTACTTTCTCGTGTTCTGGTTGTTCTCTGGTCAGAAATACCAAATCCATTCATGCCTGGGTCACCTGGCAGTCATGGCTATGGGTTCATCATCACATTTCTGTCTTAATGATCAAAGGACATAGTACAAGCTTTTGCCAAAACTATACCTAATCTAGCATAAGGCCTGATGGTGAAAAAACTAATCCTTTCTTGGAACACGCTTGAACAGGGAGGTGATTTGATCCCCAGTTAGCACAGCCTCATGTGATCATCATTTTCTTGAGAGATATCTGGATTTACTGTATTGTTTAACCATAGTTGAAGCAGTGTTTGGAAGTGAGCTATAAAATAATAAGTGACATGGAAAGATGGATAAAGAAAGAGTTTCTCAGTTTCAGTCCCCAGACCACAAAACCACAGTGCTTCAATGACATTGTCAGTCAACAAGTTTAAAACAAATGAGGGTGTGAACAAATGAAGTGTTCTTCAGTGAGACACATAAATCATAGGAGTGTTGCAAGGAAAGGTGAGTTAAAGAATTCAAAGAAATTTCAGGTATATTTATGGAGTTTGTGGACAGAGGGCCTGATATCCATCCAGCTTGTAACCTCTCTAAGTGTGTAAAACTGGTGAGGTCCTGATGCTTTGCTCATACCCGTTTCACAGACTCTATTCACAAGTATCCACCTTTGGCCCCTCTTGGGAGGCAGAAACTGGGTTAAAGGAGACTGTATGGTTTGGCCCAGTTGATTCCATGTTTTTCAGCATTTTAATTAAAAAAGATTATTTCCCTAGATGCTGTTATATGCAGAAGAAGAAATACCACATGTAATAATACACATTATGAAGAGCCTGTAATATGAACTTTTGAACTGTGGACAGTTCTGCCACAAATGATCTAAAATTCCAGCCTAAGGTTCCAGAAACAGCAGCACCACAGCATGGGACTTCTGCAAACACTGGCCATTTACCCCAGCACATACAGCCTTGGTTCTTTCAAATCCTTTCCTTTTGGCATAAAATCAATGATTTCTTAGTGACACATTTGGCATCCTTATACATCATGAGTCATGAGAGCAAAGAAGCCAAATCCTGAACAGGTGCAGATTAGTGGCATATTCAACAACTACTCCTATCTCAATACACAAGATCTGGGTAACAGCTCTACTAAATACTAATATATGTCTACTACTACTACCAAAATAAAGAATGCAGTTATTACAGGTGGGGGTGTCATTTCTCTTATTCCTGCACCTTTTAGAGTTCTCTCCTCCCTCCACAGGGACCTTGAGCCATTACCTGCTGAGGTCAGAAAGACCTTCCATGACTTTTTGCAGTTAGAAATTACTAAAGACTGCATCATAGACTAGATAAATAACAGAAATAATAATCACACCTCTCAGGAGCAGTTGGAACAAGCATTAAAGGATTTGTTAATTTTCTTTTCCTTCAAGAAAAAGTCTTTAAATATAATTATCTGAATTTAATTCAAACATTGGAAGAACTCCCTGAGGAATTAGACATACCTGTGGGCCTCAGGTGCCACTGTTGAGGGTTCCATCCTGCTTGGATTTTTTCAGTTGCTACCTTTCACATTGTGAACAGGTTCTCCAAGCTTATGGAATCATTTAGGTTGGAAAATACCTCTAAGATCATCAAAGTCCAACTGTTAACCCAGCACTGCCAAGTCCACTGCTCAACTGTGTCCCTGAGTGCCACATCTACATGTCTTTTAAATACCTCCAGGGATGATGACTCAGCCACTTTTTGCCATATCCAATCTTAACCTCCCCTGGCAACACTCAAGGCTGTTTCTTCTTATCCTATCTGCATTTCAGACCACATTTAAGTTTGCTTCTTGCTGGTAGCAAATGTGGTGGCTGGTTAGTCAATGTGGTAAACACTGAACAAGAACAAAGACTTACCTCTGTGCAAACATTTACTTCTCTTGCTCTGCAGAGAACTGTGGGAGCCAGTCAGTGACCCACGGTACTGCCCTTGATAAAAGGCCACCAAAAGTTTCACACCCATCAAGAAACCTTGTGAAAGTTTAGATTTCGTACAGACCTGGTAACCACTCTCTGGAAAAATAAGTCTATTTAAAGTATTCCTGCATTTGCATCCACTTATTTTTAACAAGAACTTAACTTCTTTTTCTCTATTCTCTCTCTTTTTCACCCCATAGCTTGCCTGGCTTCTCTCTATTGCATCCCAAAGTACAGGGCTTTGGATTGTGGTTTCCCCTACTATTCCTCACACCTCCCCAGTTAAAAGGCTTAATATGCGTTATTTTTAGTTAATAAACCATCACATTAGTCACATCCAGTCTTGTATATACAGGTACTTCCTTGACATTTCCTCTTGGCCATACTCCAGTCCTTGCTCAGAACAAATTAGAGAGGCACAAGACCTCTTTTATTCTGTACTTCCCAAAGGCCATTTTCACACTGTTCTTAACCTTGCCTGATGGGAACTGACCTTTAGAGAGGACAATATATTGTCATGAGTTGGAACATGTCATTAAAGACACCTTTGGAATTAAATATTTGAACGGCAGCAGAACCCCAGCGGAGGGATTCATTATTCCCAAAATACATGATTAAGTTCCTTGCAGTGATGAACTACCCACAGCACGTGAGGCATTAGTTGTTTTATTGGAGTGAAAAATGCAGAGAAATTAAATCACATTGTGCAGCTTAACCCAAGTGATCAAACAGATTCACAATTCTACATCCTTTTGCTTCTTTTGGTGAATTTAGGAAGACAGCTGCCTCTGCAAGTCAGGCTTATTTGCTCTGCTTCTCTTCAAGAAGATTCCAGCCTAGTTGTCCAGAAGCTGTCCAGTCCTTTACCAGCATCAATCATACTCATTTGACCAGAGTGATTGAGCAAAGCTCTGCTAATAGGAGAAATGCTAATTAAATCAGATACCTCATACAATCCTATATCGTTAAAAAGCATGTGCAAAATTCCCTTTTCTCCACAGGACCAGAAAATTAATGCTTTTTTTTTGTCATTCCTCCTTCTGAATTTTGCAGTTAACCCCAAGTTCTTATGCTGACTTTTACTGATGGTGTTCTTCTTGAATTTCTATTCTTACTTTGTCTCATCTTCCTTCTCTTTATTTCACAAACAAGCCACCATGAAAAATAATAATAACAGAAATCACCAGCATTTCATGCCTTAGTTTTGAGTGATGCTGTGCCTATGCCCCAGGCAGTTACTGTTGCTGTAGCAGTCTAATGCCCTTAAAACGCTTAATAATTTTTTAATAAAAAAGCATGAGCTACACTAAGAAAAGGAATAGCAGCATGGGTAATAGCACATAATAGCACATCTAGTCCAGGCAGACTTGGCCAAAGGCAGAACAGTGTGGTCCTTTGGGACATGTCACAAAATGCTGCCACTTCAAAGCACATTCACCAAAGTCAGGTTTTAAAGCACTCTGTCCCTCGATGAAATTCTTAACACGATGAGCAGTCAGTGAGTCCTCTCAGGGGAGGGGATGCTCACAGTCTGGAAACATGGAAAAGAAAAAAAAAAGAAGAGTCTCTTTTGCAGAGCTGAATTGAGAAATGATCCATGACCTGTACAGAATGGTCCCATTACCCTGCCCTAAAAATTTTGAACAAGTAAGCTGAACTAGCAGCTATGCAGGAAAAAGCTGTCAGGGAGAGACAATCCCGGGCACTCATGTACATGCCCATGGATATCAGCTCTGCTCACCAGCATCTGGACAGGCAACCAAACTTTCCTTGCCTCTGCAGAGAGACTCACTGCCAGGCTGCAAGCAACCTACACCATCCAGGTCCCAAACAGCTTCTCTTCTAACTGTTCCCACACAGCTTGAAATAATCCAATAAGCATCCCCTTTGCTCAGCTGGAAACGGTGGCTCTACCTTGAGGACTCAATTAGTACTTGAGTAGCAAAAGCTGGGGTGACCTTGCAACAGCTGCCTTGACCTAACTGAGACTTTCTTTCTCTCTTTCTCTCTCTCTTTCTTTCTCTCTCTTTCTCTTTTTTCTTTGTCTCTCTCATTCTCTCTTTCACTCTTTCCTTCCTTCTTTATTTCACTTGCTTACCTTCTTGCTTTCTCCCTTTTTTTCTCTTTCTCTTTTGTTCCCTTTTACTCTTTATTTTACCTTTCTTTTTCTACTTTTTATTTCTCTCTTTTCTCTTCTTTTCCTGCTTTGCTTTTCTTTCTCATTTTGAAATAGTAACAAAACCAAGTCTGGATTAAAAGAGAAAAGACTGATGGGAAAAAGGAGAGAGTATGTGTGTCTTGACTGCTTCATTTTCTATAGGATATGTTTTCAGACTTAGGAAATTTAACAGTTAAGTTTCAATGTGTAAAGAGATGTAAATCAGCCTCCAGGCCATATGGAATGCCTGCCTTGAGCTGCCACACAGTGCTTTTTTAAGCAAATGTAAACATGTACACTGCTTCTCAGTCCATGTGTCTCCAGAGTGGCAAGGCTGGCAGGAAGTCCCACTGACTGTTCTGTAATTAAGTACTGTAACAGTAAGGAAAACCTGTGAGGGTGGTATCTCCTACTCTTGTTGATGGGAAGGACCATGTTCCAGTTGCAACTTCTGCTCATGTTTCCTGAAGTTTATGTTTCCAGACCTGCTGTGCGACAAGTAGGGAGAAGCAGACTCCTTGTCTGTGTCTATACACATTGAAATGAAACCATGTTTGCAGAATAACTGGTACAATGGAGAGTCTTCTTCCAGGAACTCCCTTTTGCATTTTTTATTACTCACTAGAAAAGTCATGGCTGCCATATCAAGATAGGTACTGAATTACCCAATCAGACTGTGTGATGTTTGCTATCTGTATGAACACTGTACTGATAATTCCATTCCCCTCACCCTTTGCTAGTGAAACTAAAAACTCTTCAGAACAGAGACTGTCTGTGCACATATCCTGGCCCAAACACAGTGGGGTCCTGGCCTCTACCTGCCATCTTATCAAAGGCAGTGAAAAATATCAGCAGAATCATTTTGGCTATTGCTGTGGCACACAGTAAATTCTGGGTGAGAGAACAGTGCCCAGGATTGAGATAAAAGGCTTCAGGTTGGTGGTAGCCAAAAGTGAAGCTTTCTTCAGCAGGTGATTAACAGTGACCCATTAAAACTGGTGTAAAATAAAGGGAGCTGGTTCCAGCTGTGGTGTTAACCAGGAAAGCAGCAGCAAAGAGCCCCATGGGTACCCTGCCTTCACCGTCTGTCCATCACAGATCACAAAACACATCACTAATCACTGCCTGAAGGTTGACATTTTCCTGAGCCTTGACTCTTTCCTTCCCTCCCTCAGTAAGTCCATATTGGTTAAACTCATTTTTCCTGCCGTGCTCAAAGGTCAGCTTTGCATCTCCCATTGCCATCCAGCAGAAACACCCCTGACGAGCTGTGAGCATCAACCCACTGGCCACAGTGCCAGTGCCTTTGTTTCTGCTGTGCAAGGCAGCACGGGGCAGTAGTCCCTCTGCCTGATGGATTCCTCTGTGCCACAGGAACAGGTGGACAGAAGGTGCTGGGGTGTTCATTTTATGAATCTGAGACTGAACAGAAACTCCCTTGTATTTACAGAGAGGGTGTTTCTCTGAGCTGTCTGATAAATCAAGGTGGGGGCTGTGCCCGGCACCAAGTTATAGGATACCTAGGAGTGTCAAGAAAGAGAAAGCTTACATAAGGGGAGGTTTTCAATAGTCAATATGTTTACTGTCATAAAAATTAGACCAGACCTGGGCTAAGCCTGGCCTCCAGGGAAAGGGAAGGGATAAGAAGAAAGTCAAGATACAAAGTATATTTCCAGCCTCATTCCTGGCACATCCATAAAGTTATGCAGCTTTGAGTGGTCTCTTCAGTTAATGGGTTTAAAACATTTACCTGTCCCATGGGAAGAGCATCAGGAGACTTAAGGGTTGTTTGAGAAGTGGTCTGATCAAAACCACAGTGTTTATAGAGATGGGCTGGTGCATCTAAGGCTTAGACAAATTGGCTCCTCACAAGTACCCTAGGCACTTAGTGATCCACATGTTTTGTGTTTGATTCCTTTAATGAGTGCAGAATATTGTTCTCAATCACTTTTGAAACCCTAAGAGACTCTGTGATTTTGGTCCCACTCAGCCAGGTGGTAGATGCCCCATTCTTGGAAACATTCAAGGTCAGGCTGGACAAAGCTCTGAGCAACCTGATCTGGTTGAAGATGTCCTTTTCTATGGCAGGGAGTAGGACTAGATGACCTTTAAAGGGCTCTTCCAATCACAACGATTCTTTGACTCTAAATGGTCCCAAACTGGGAATGTTGCTGCCAAATGCAAGCAGCTATAAACAGGCAGGCATTCATTCATTTTGTGGCAAGTCAGAGAACATGGAGCATAAATCATCTGCATAAATCATCAGGGAGTCCTTGAAGCGTTGGAATAGCCTTATTTGAGAGAAAGTGATACTTGGTTAGAAAAACTGAGAAGCTTAAATAGACCATCTCCTCAGCAGGTATAAATTGATGTGTTCTCTCAGTGACTGGGTGGCCCTAGAAATGGGATTATTGTAATTTTTAAGAGAAGAATCCATGTGTTAAACACTATGCAGAAGCATCTAGCTAATGATCCAGCTGAAAATAATTAATGAGGTTTGACAGAGCCAAGTATAAAGAACAGGATTTGACTTTTGTTCAGTGATGCCTCAAAACTGATCGCGGGCCAGGAGAAGCCCAGATGGAAGTGACTGTACAGGACCATAGCAGGATCATTTTCCTGATGCTTCCTACAGCTTTGGGGAGCATGTTTCAGGGTGCTCAGACAGGGATAGAGAACCAGAACTCATTAACCACTGCAAGACCTGGCTGGTGTGGGGCAAAGCTGTTGGGTGTGAGTGTATTTCTTCTTAAGTTGAGCTTTGATTCTTTGATGTAAAGGAAAATACTTAAAATTTGAAAAATATAACAAATGATTTGTGGAAGTGAAGTATTACATTCAGTGCCCTACCCAGGGGGACCTTGGAGTTGTGATACCATCTCTAACTCAATCTTTTAGCACTTGCTGTATTAGAAATTTTTATTTTAGGAAGATAAGACACACTGAAGTGCAGAGGGGTGGTATTTGAGAGCCCTGAATTGTAATCCCAACTTTGCTCAAGGTAGCCAAGCAGCTGCTGGCAGATCTCTGTGCCCTTGCTGCCCCTTCCACCTCCGTGCTTGTACAGCAGGTGCTGCAACGTGGCTGAGGCAGCACGAACTAACTCAGGCTCCTGCTAATGCCTTCGTTTCTACCTTTGCAGTGTCATAAAAAGCTATTGTATCTGCAGAAGTAATAAAGCATCGGTGACAAACTTGAGTCTGTGCCGGTCTGCAAAAGAAACCTGCTCGTCTGACAAGGCAGATAGCTGCCTCATTGCCAGGTCAGCCAGGAGGGATCTGTAATCTGCCTATAATTGGTGGTGACTCCTCACTTAGTACCCTTTGGGTGTTAAAACAAGCCTGGGGGTCTGTCCCAGGCAGGAGCTGCTCCTGAGCAGGCTTTGTCCTGTGAAGTCAGGCTGACTAGTATCCCTTGCCAAGCCATTTCCCACAGGCTCTGGTTCAACCTTTCATAGTCCATACCAGGTCTCAGCATTCCAGCCCATGTTTTGCAGCTCAGCTGTGCAACCTGATTCTCCCCAAGGGTCTTGTTATTTTACAGTACTCCCAATATACTCAGTCTTTGACTTTGCAAAGACCATTGGAAAGATCTGTCAGCAAATTACTGCCGAGCTAGAAAAGGAGAGTAATCATAAATCCCCTCTGGGTAGACTTGCTGCACAATATTGTGTATGGTTTGGTTGTGGTTGTCAATCCCAGCTCAGAGGTCAGTCTCTTGTGAAGGTATGAATTAAGTCATGGTAGTTTAATTCTTCTCCCTCCCTTGCACTCCTAGTCATCAAAGGCTGCCTGGGGCATGGATATGAACTATAATTAGGGCTGTCCTATTTTGCACCAAACCCTGCCAGTCCCAAATGTAGAGCCATGAGCTCTCATATGCTCTGGCAAGGAATCAAGGCTCTGCCTTCAGTTCACTGCAGCTATCAAGGCTCATGACCCAAAACTACAGCCCACCCCCAGGTTCATCACCCTCCAGTGATGACATAAAATATACTGTGAATGCCAATTAAGCAGTGACATTTGCAAAAGTGCTTCTGTTTTATCAGGACATTGTTTGCTTCGGAACATAACCATTGACTGTTTGGCAGGGAAATATTAATCCCAAATAAATCCTTTCTGGCACAGGAACAGAGCCAGACTGTTTGCTGTGGGAAGTGCTCATCATCTGAGTTTATCACAGTCAAAGTGAGATTCTCTACCAGATAGACATGAAGTTCAAATGCAGCTCAGGAAGATGAGCAGGTTGGTTTTCACAAACAAAAAGGTGTGAGCACAAAGCAGCTCAGAAGTCACTATACCTGGCATGGAGCTGCTTTTTTATTCCAGCATCAGAAAGGTTGTATCTCACTTTACCAGGATGAGTAGAGAGGTCCAATAGCAAGAGACCTGTTAGGCACCTGCAAGGGCCCTGATGGACAACTGTGGAGTATAAGTACATTGCCCTCCCAGAGTTTTACCAAAAGCTACTGCCAATTCCTGAGTACATGATATAGTTCTCTGTTTACAACTACTTATTTATGAGATTAAAGTATTGGGGTTTGCATTGCCTATGTCCTGGCAACACTTTTTCCCTCCACATGTGCCTGTGATCTCACACCACCATCATAAGATCTCTTTCCTTTTTAAATCTATCCTTCCATTATAAATTTGCTCTTATTGTGCCTTCTTCAGCTCCAGTCCAAATAAGTTAAAAGACAGTTGTTGCCCAAAGTATAAAATGCTCCCAGATGAAGAGGCTAGTAGTTTGTGTTGCTGACATTTCTTGATACAGGAGGAATATCGTGCTTATCTTAAAGTGCAAAGGACTAATTTATTTCGGATTCAGTAGGGCTATGAAACAGTAGAGCTTACCAGTCATATGTTTCAGAATAACCTTGTGTTCTGCAAAACTTTCAAATTAATCTTCAGTACGATTGTAGAGGATTATCTTCCTGACAGACATATCTTTTGAAAGCCAGAAGAACTGATGCTGCCCTCAGCCTTTCTATAGATACCAAGTTTAAACTGAGCATTTTACGAAATAGCTGGTGCAGTAATTGAGTCCAAGTTCAGACAGCAATCACTGCTCAGTGATTTGTTTTTCATGTTGGATAGCCTGTACCCTGCCAGGCCACATAAAATCCCTTTTTCTCCAGTCTTGAACTAGTCGTGATAGAGAGGCAAAAATAATAACACTTTGAACAATTACTTGTAGAGCATGAGGGTAGTTGCTCCAGCCAAATCTCAAGGAGCCTCCAAGGGCTACAAACAGGACACAGAGTTGCTGGCACTCAGCACCATGTGACCCACTGGAGGTGCTGATCAGGGAGGTAGAAATGGCCACCCAGAGGTACGTGTGCATCCTGGTTTAACCTGGGAGCAGCTAAACAGGCAGTGCCTCACTCCCCCACAGTAGGGTGGGGAAGAGAATAGAAAAAAGGTAAAACTCTTAGGTTGAGAAAAAGAAGGTTCTGTAAGACAGAAAATAATGAAGGTGGGAGGAGGGAAGAAAATAATGATAATGATAAAAATGATAATGGTAATAATGATGATGATGATAATAATAATAATAATATACAAAACAAGTGATGCACAGTGCAATTTCCCAACTGAAATCAGGACAATGTGCTTCACACTAGTGCTGCCAAATGCCTTTTTACTCAAATGGAAATGGGTCTTCTCTGGTGCTGCAGCAATTTAGTTTCTATTTGCTACCAGAAAATCCAAACTTGTAAAAACAAAGTGTGTGACCATCACAGAATTTCCACAAAATCACTCTTTAATTCAAAGCAAGATGTATCTTTTGGAGGAGAGAGCCTGAAAGTTCTGGAAAAATATCTTCTCTCTCACCTTTTATCATAGCCATCAACATAACATCATTCATCAATTTTGCTCCTTCATTTCACAGGTGTTGAAGGGAAGTTGCTCAAATAAAGACTGTTTAAAATGTCTAGAGCACTACTAATGTGTACAGTAAACATCTTTATGTCTCAATATTTGTGTCTCATCAATGTTCCTGAGAGCAGCCTCCCTTCACAAGCTGCAACTCAAAGGAGTTTGCTGTTCTGGGGGATGATTCACACTTTGTCAACAATAAGCACATTTGGTTGAACCAAGTACTTTTGGTTATTGCAGTATTTCTCAAGGTGTTTGGAAGCAGCCAAGCTGCATCAAGCGTCATAAGCCTTGTTAGTATCAGAGATGGAAAAGGCTGGTCAAAAATAGCTGTCCCTGGAGTCCAGCAAGAAGCCTGTCTCTACATGAAAATTGGTCCTCTTATGAAAGATCAGGTCTGCATCAAATTTCATTCATATTTGCTGGGTCTATTTAATAAAGAAGAAAATCAAATAAACATGAAAGAAGATTCTGATTTTTAGATGAAGGAAGATTGTTGTAGGAATGACTAATATGCCCCTTTTATATAAGCAAACAGAGAAATAATTAATCTTCTATTCATAGAATCACAGAATCACAAATTAGTTTGGATTGGAAGGGATCTTTGAAAATTGTTCAGCCCAACCCCCTGCACCCCAGATAGGGACATCTTTCACTAGACCAGGTTGCTCCAAGCCCCATCCAACCTGATCTTGAACACTTCCCAGGCTGGGGCATTCACACTTCTCTGGACAACTTATTCCAGTGTCCCACCACCCTCATCATAAAAAAATTCTTCCTTATGTCCAATCTAAATCTACCCTCTTTCAGTTTAAAACCACTGCCCCTTCTTCTGTCACTTCAGGCCCTGGTAAAAAGTCTTTCTCTGTAATTCTGTGAATGCCCTCTCTATATGGAGGGTCTGCGATAACATCTCCCTCAAACTCTTCACCAGGCTGAACAACCTCAATTCCCTCAGATTTTCTTCACAGGAGAGATGGTCTAGCCCTCTGATCATCTTTGTGGCTCTCCTCTGGACCTGCTCAAACAGGTCTTTCTTGTGCTAGGGTCCCCAGAGCTGAATGCAGTGATGGCAGGGCACTCCAGGTGGAGTCTCATAAGGGCGCAGGAGAGGGAAAGAATCACCTGCTGGCCATGTTTCTTTTGATGCAACCCAGGACACCTTTGGCTTTCTGTACTGCGTGTGCACACTGCTAAGTGATGTACAGTTTTTCATGCACCAGGATTCCTAAGTCTTTCTCCTCGGGGTTGCTCTTAATCCATTCATTCCACAATATTGATATTGGTGATTGCCCCAACCCCTGTACAGGACCTTGCACTTGGCCTTGTGACAATGGACTCACTCCTCAAGCCTGTCCCTCTGGACGGCATCTCTTCCCTCAAGTGAATCAACTGTTCTGCAAACTTGCTGAGGATGTTCAGATGACTCAAGGAGGACAGTAATACAGGACTGAAGTAATTTTCCATTACTCTGTGGGGGGCAGAGAGTGATAGAATCACAGAATAGTTTGAATTGGAAGGGACCTTCAAAGGTTGTCTAGTCCAACCCCCTCCAATAAGCAGGGACATCTTCAACTTTCCTTACTACCCATAGAAACCAGATTCACTTCTGAAGTTACAATAGCAGCACATAAGAAAATAAGACCATGGACTGAATTAAATACTTGAGCACCCTCAAAGTAAAAATCTGTTGATGTCAGAAAGAGCAAACTTAGGAAATGACCCAGAAGAAATTGGTATGAATATTTTTTAGGTTGGATTCATGTCACTGTTCTGTTTCACATGTTCCTGTGAACAATTCAAATTCCCAAGTGTTTCATCACTCTGCTGGTTTACAACACTTTGTATTGTTAAAGCTAGAGTTTCTTAAAAATCAATTACATCAACTAAAATGAGATGTATCTAATCCATGAAATACAAACTATTACCACTTTCAAAAGCTAATAAACTTTTTAAAGTCAATCTTAAGAACCCTGAACCTGGGAACTCTCTGGTGCAGACACTAATCCAACACCCCAGACATCTGGTGGAGATTTCTGTTCTCTGCAGGATCAGACAACAGAACATTAAATGACTTGGACTCCAAAACCACATATATCTCCCAGCAGAACAAATCCATTTCAGCAAAAGAAATAGAAAAAATTGATCTATATCTTATCAAAGCTAAAGCTAGATTAGTTTCAGGTACATTTTCTTGGATTGTTTCAATGAGGGAAGCAAACCATGAAAACCAAACATGGCTTTATTTTTCTCACACGCACATAAAAAAACTTGTGCAGTTGTCCTAGAATTTAGGGCAAGGCACAAATTAAAATTTGTCACTATGTGAAATTTAGGGAACCACTACTATTTATTTACTATTTAGATAAACACTTTTATGGCAAATTTTAAGGCAAATGCTCTATGCACTTTGGCCAAGCTTTGGTCTCAGTTCCATTTCCCTGATTCTGTACAGACAGAATAATATTCAAGAAAAAGCTCTAAGATTGGCCTACTACAGCCAAGGCACAATTTTTTTTCAAGAACCCCATTCGGCTCTACTGCAAAAGGTAGAAACAAGAAAATACATTATAAGCAGGACATCCTATTTAAGTAATCTTACTGTTAACCAAAATGAAGAAACATATGAAAAAACATGGATATCACAGAATCACAGAACATGCTAAGCTGGTTCCATAAGGATCATCGAGTCCAACTCCTGGCCCCACACAGGACCATCCCCAAGAGTCACACCATCTGCCTTAGAGTATCATCCAAATGCTTCTTGAACTCTGTCAGGCTTGGTGCTGTGACCACTTCCCTGGGGAACCTGTTCCGGTGCCCAACCACCCTCTGGGGGAAGAAACTTTATCTAATACCCAACCTAAACCTCCCCTGACACAACTTCAGGCCATTCTCTCAGGTTTGGTCACTGGTCACCACAGAGAAGAGATCAGTGCCTGCCCCTCCTCTTCCCCTCATGAAATAGTTGTAACTGCAATGAGATCTCCCCTCAGTCTCCTCTTCTCCAGCTGAACAGACCAATTTATACGTATAGGTTCAAAGATGCAATCATCCAAATACTTCATTCTCTTACAGCAAAAAGCCAGTAAACTTTCCTCATGAAAAACAAACACTTCACAAATTAGAGCTAATCCTCAGCTCATGAATTGGATCAACTTCAAGAAAGTAAGACTGCTTCCAGCTGCTGCACCTGGGCATTAAAAGATTCAAGAGTCAAATTTTCCCTTAGATGCACCCTATTGAAATCAAAGATATTCTCTGGGGTAACTGACACAAACATGTCTCTACATATGAAATATTGCAATGCTGCTTCTAAGTACTTCTTCAAAATTAGAGGGAGACATACCAGTTATGTTAGGCCAACTGATGTGGCCACAGAAACCCCTCTTGTACATTCAAGCCCCAAAGTGCTGTACTGGGGCATGCTGAGGGATCTCTGTTCTTGCATTGCTGAGTCAATGCACACCAAGTGTGAATCAGGGTAGTCCTGATGAAAAAAATTTCTAGAAAACAGTGGACAGAAAAAGAAAGACCTAAAGACACTAGAAAATATGTTTGGCAGAGACATTAATCTCCTCCCATTTGCTGTTCAATAGAATTAATGATCTTCCCTTAAAGACTTTCAAAGAAAGAAAATAATAATACAAAACTTGCTGACTTAAGCAAAACCCTCTTGCAAGCACCTTAACGTTAAAATTCTAAGTCTTTAAATATTCCTAAATCTCATTTTTTTTCTCATTGCAGAATGTCTTACATTTTCACTGTTGTGTGGTTTTCATGACAAGCTCCCTGTGCTCTAGAAAAGTAAGAAAAAGCATTACCTTGGCTTTTTTTCCTACCTTGGCTTTTTTTCCTCCATCTCCTATATCCTCCTGCTGTCTGGTGCCAAGCTGGCCTTCAGCAACTCATCCAGCACCCATCAGACACATCACTTTTGACTGCCATAGGGATTCTGCCTGTGTTTATGACTAACCCACCCACCGAGAGNTAAACTTTTTAAAGTCAATCTTAAGAACCCTGAACCTGGGAACTCTCTGGTGCAGACACTAATCCAACACCCCAGACATCTGGTGGAGATTTCTGTTCTCTGCAGGATCAGACAACAGAACATTAAATGACTTGGACTCCAAAACCACATATATCTCCCAGCAGAACAAATCCATTTCAGCAAAAGAAATAGAAAAAATTGATCTATATCTTATCAAAGCTAAAGCTAGATTAGTTTCAGGTACATTTTCTTGGATTGTTTCAATGAGGGAAGCAAACCATGAAAACCAAACATGGCTTTATTTTTCTCACACACATATAAAAAAACTTGTGCAGTTATCCTAGAATTTAGGGCAAGGCACAAATTAAAATTTGTCACTATGTTAAATTTATTTAACAATTACTATTTATTTGCTATTTAGATAAACAATTTTATGGCAAATTTGAAGGCAAATGCTCTATGCACTTCAGCCAAGCTTTGGTCTCAGTTCCATTTCCCTGATTCTGTACAGACAGAATAAGATTCAAGAAAAAGCTCTAAGATTGGCCTACTACAGCCAAGGCACAATTTTTTTTCAAGAACCCCATTCGGCTCTACTGCAAAAGGTAGAAACAAGAAAATACATTATAAGCAGGACATCCTATTTAAGTAATCTTACTGTTAACCAAAATGAAGAAACATATGAAAAAACATGGATATCACAGAATCACAGAACATGCTAAGCTGGTTCCATAAGGATCATCGAGTCCAACTCCTGGCCCCACACAGGACCATCCCCAAGAGTCACACCATCTGCCTTAGAGTATCATCCAAATGCTTCTTGAACTCTGTCAGGCTTGGTGCTGTGACCACTTCCCTGGGGAACCTGTTCCGGTGCCCAACCACCCTCTGGGGNTGTTTCAATGAGGGAAGCAAACCATGAAAACCAAACATGGCTTTATTTTTCTCACAGACATATAAAAAAACTTGTGCAGTTATCCTAGAATTTAGGGCAAGGCACAAATTAAAATTTGTCACTATGTTAAATTTATTTAACAATTACTATTTATTTGCTATTTAGATAAACAATTTTATGGCAAATTTGAAGGCAAATGCTCTATGCACTTCAGCCAAGCTTTGGTCTCAGTTCCATTTCCCTGATTCTGTACAGACAGAATAAGATTCAAGAAAAAGCTCTAAGATTGGCCTACTACAGCCAAGGCACAATTTTTTTTCAAGAACCCCATTCGGCTCTACTGCAAAAGGTAGAAACAAGAAAATACATTATAAGCAGGACATCCTATTTAAGTAATCTTACTGTTAACCAAAATGAAGAAACATATGAAAAAACATGGATATCACAGAATCACAGAACATGCTAAGCTGGTTCCATAAGGATCATCGAGTCCAACTCCTGGCCCCACACAGGACCATCCCCAAGAGTCACACCATCTGCCTTAGAGTATCATCCAAATGCTTCTTGAACTCTGTCAGGCTTGGTGCTGTGACCACTTCCCTGGGGAACCTGTTCCGGTGCCCAACCACCCTCTGGGGGAAGAAACTTTATCTAATACCCAACCTAAACCTCCCCTGACACAACTTCAGGCCATTCTCTCAGGTTTGGTCACTGGTCACCACAGAGAAGAGATCAGTGCCTGCCCCTCCTCTTCCCCTCATGAAATAGTTGTAACTGCAATGAGGTCTCCCCTCAGTCTCCTCTTCTCCAGCTGAACAGACCAATTTATACGTATACGTTCAAAGATGCAATCATCCAAATACTTCATTCTCTTACAGCAAAAAGCCAGTAAACTTTCCTCATGAAAAACAAACACTTCACAAATTAGAGCTAATCCTCAGCTCATGAATTGGATCAACTTCAAGAAAGTAAGACTGCTTCCAGCTGCTGCACCTGGGCATTAAAAGATTCAAGAGTCAAATTTTCCCTTAGATGCACCCTATTGAAATCAAAGATATTCTCTGGGGTAACTGACACAAACATGTCTCTACATATGAAATATTGCAATGCTGCTTCTAAGTACTTCTTCAAAATTAGAGGGAGACATACCAGTTATGTTAGGCCAACTGATGTGGCCACAGAAACCCCTCTTGTACATTCAAGCCCCAAAGTGCTGTACTGGGGCATGCTGAGGGATCTCTGTTCTTGCATTGCTGAGTCAATGCACACCAAGTGTGAATCAGGGTAGTCCTGATGAAAAAAATTTCTAGAAAACAGTGGACAGAAAAAGAAAGACCTAAAGACACTAGAAAATATGCTTGGCAGAGACATTAATCTCCTCCCATTTGCTGTTCAATAGAATCAATGATCTTCCCTTAAAGACTTTCAAAGAAAGAAAATAATAATACAAAACTTGCTGACTTAAGCAAAACCCTCTTGCAAGCACCTTAACGTTAAAATTCTAAGTCTTTAAATATTCCTAAATCTCATTTTTTTTCTCATTGCAGAATGTCTTACATTTTCACTGTTGTGTGGTTTTCGTGACAAGATCCCTGTGCTCTAGAAAAGTAAGAAAAAGCATTACCTTGGCTTTTTTTCCTACCTTGGCTTTTTTTCCTCCATCTCCTATATCCTCCTGCTGTCTGGTGCCAAGCTGGCCTTCAGCAACTCATCCAGCACCCATCAGACACATCACTTTTGACTGCCATAGGGATTCTGCCTGTGTTTATGACTAACCCACCCACCGAGAGATCCGCCACAGGAGGGTGAGGCTGTTTGAACACTTGATTATATTCATGACGGTTATTGTAGATAAGGTTTCTCAAAGCACTCAGGTGTACAAGTGCAGTTAGCTGCCCAGTGAAGCCTAGAAAAAGTCTGTGGTTTTGGCTCATGGTACTCCTTTACAGAGAGATTTTTTTCCTCCTCCTGCCACGAGTGGATTCTCCCCACTGCTGCAGTCAGGTGGAAGCAGCTTCTGACTCAGACAGTATTTTGGCTCTTAAAAGAGCTCCAGAGACAAAATAGCCTGACATTCTGGAGTGCAACAAAGTCAGAATTAGATGTGCTGAGGTATATGAGGGTATGGAGTATATTTCCTTTCACAAGGCTTTATGTGGTTCAGATATTTGCTGCACTAATACAATTTCTGCTCCTTCTCCACATCCATAGACTCTCTCTCTGGACTTGAGTTCAGAATTTTCTCTCCAGTGTACAAATATCCCAATGAAATCAAAAGGAGTTTGTTCAAGATATTTGAGACTAGTGGAGTGGATAGGCACAAGAAAAATCCTTGTGGGTTTAGTTCCTTCCAGGGTTCAGAGGTATTGCTCTCTGTATGCCCTGGGTATACAAAAAAATGTTTTCATGATGGGGACAGTCCAGCATTAGAACAAGCTGCTCAGTGAAGCTGTGAGGTCCTTGTCCTTGCAGGTTTTCAAAACCAGGATTGACCAAGCCCTGAGCAATCTGCTCTGCACTTATGGCTCACCCTCTTCTGAGCAGAGATTGAACTAGAGACCACTCAAGGGCCCTTCCAAGCTCAGTTCTACCATAATCCTGTCCTATGGTACTATATTCTGATCCTGGGCATGGCATGTGCAGGTGTAATAGGATTTACAGCATGGGTGGAGGATAAAATCTGCTCCCTGTAGAGATGATGATGTTACTGTGACTACACAAGTCATACATTCTCTCTGAACTACAGCTTATGCAGCTGCAATATGGGAATCATTCTTGTTCCTTATTTCCCTGGGTCACTTGCAGGCATAGTATAACATTTTAATATTAGTCATATGTCAAATGGTGTTTTACAGTCTCACAGCAATACAATCAATACATCATTTCCATTAGTCTGTGAAGTAATATGAATGTAAACTTTGGGACAAAGCATAGGCATAATTTAGGCACTGCCTTTCTTAACCTAATTAAACTAACAACATCAATCTGCTAACCAAGTACAGAGGGTGTTAACTAGCTGATCATTTAATCTCTCATGTAAAAAACATATACATGCTACACTGTGTTCCACAGCTCTGCAAAAGTAAACCTGTTTCATGTATTAAAAAATACCATTCACACACAAGGATAAAGAAACTGCTATAATTAATACAATTAGCAAAAATGAACAGGCCTGGCTTGATGAGCAATCCACTGGCTATGCAGTCATTTTGCTACTCAGTGTAGGAGCTTGGCAATTTGTGTCCAAATGTTGCCAAAAAGTGGTTTTGAGAAGCAATATTGAGGTAAGAGGAATGTTTTATATCATGAAGGTTAATTTGGGTCTTTCCAAACAGAATCTGCTCTCTATCTTAGTTAAAAATTGTTTATGACAGAGGGAAACAGTAAAGGACATCAACATTTCTTAGTACTTTATTAACTGGGTTTATTCAGGGTTTATGGCTCTTTTAGCACTTGGCTACTCAGCAGAGATGCTCTAGATGCTAAGGGAAGCTCCCAGGGACACATTCATACCATGTAGTTTAGACATTTATCTTTTCACATGGCAATATGAATTAATTTAACCGCTCCATGGTGCTGGGAAGGGATGGGAGCATCACTCCCCTTTACAAGTCCCCTCTTCTGCTCTCAGCCATCTTCCTGATGCTTATGTTATGCCAACTGTAGAAACACTCCTCTGAGACAGTTTAACTGACTAATCCTCTAGAAAGGAGTGAACAATTTGGAACTGTCTTCTAGGAGGAACCAGGAAGTCTGGAGCCAGGAGGGAAGGAGGGAGAGCCATCACGCAGTTGGCAGCAGGAGGAAGGACAGGAGGGAAATAGAGCCATCAGATTGGCTCAGATGCTGATGAACCCCCAACCTTAAGTATTTGTTCTAGATTCACAGGTTCCCTTGTGTGGCCTATGAAGCTATCAGGTGAGTGGTTTCTTCGTTCCTTCATCCTGCAATATATTTATCCTGACAAGTAGTTCTAGCAGCTTTCTGAGGAAGCTCTAGGTACGTCTAGGTGAATGCTCATCATGAAAGACACTGGAGACAGGAGAGGATCCAGGTTCAGAAATAAGGATGCAAAAGGAGCAGTTCTGCTCTGCAAGGGCAATCAGTGCCATCTGTGGTGGTTCAGAACATCCTGCTTGGTATCCCTTCTTTGCTCCAGAAACGGCTGGGTGTCCTATGGATCCTGTGTTACACTTACCAATCCTTGTGGGTGGCTAAGCTCCATGGTATCTCTAAAGGCACAAGATGCCTGTGTTTTGAGTGACCCCCCAGTTTTCAGTAGGTAATGCTGCAGAGCTCGGTTTTGAAAACTGATTCAAAATATGTAAACTCCATTTTTTTTGAAAGATATTCTGAGTAACCCTCAATCAGTCTAGTTCTCACATTCAGGAGAGTTTGCGTTTTACAGTGTTGAGCTCTTTCACTTCATAATTATTTCAGGCATTTTTCTGGAGAGCAGGCAGCTCAGTGGGTATTATAGCTGCCACTGATCATTTCTTTACAGAATTGATGTAGTTTCCTTCACATTTAGCCTACTGACCTATCTTAAGGTGGGAGAATCATCTCTCTTGGTGACACACATCCATCAGGTGTCAGCTGTTTTTGATTCACCACTCCAGGATGCTTCCTAATATACCTGTTCAGAGGAGGCCAGCAGGGCTGTGCCTCACTGTTCTGCATGAACTGAAAATGGCTATATGAGATTAAGTGACAGTAATCTCACCTTAGATATCTTTATTTTGCTAATTCCCTGAAAAATGCCTATCTCTTGGCTCTGTGGGAAACCACTGAGGGCTCTACTGCAGATGAGGCACAGGGGAGTTACTCTGAATTAATGTTTACAGTGGACAAATTCAACTGCATTAATCTCTGTGCAGAGACACATGGTAGGAAATACTATGACAGTAATTTGATTTGGTTTCCCTAAGTTTGGAAATTAAATAGATGACAATTAATTGAGGCACACTTTGGTGCCCTGCAGGAGGTCACCCAGGAGCCCAATGAGGTCTGTCTGATCTACCTGAATATCATGGAGGAAAGGAAGACCACAAAACATAGCTGTGAGCTGGAAAACAGTGACTGTAGTGAAGGGCTGTTGTCCCACAGGAAGGAAAATAAGAGGGAAAATGTGTCGATACAGGATTTTAGTCTGCTCATATCTTAGGGTTAATACAACCTCACAGAAATGGCAGCATACATTGTAGCACAAATAGTTTTTGCCATGAGAGATAATTATTGACTATTGGACATCCACACTGGGGTTTCAGCCATCCTCCAGCAGTGGGATTTGGCTTGGTACTAATTGACTCCAACAACTCAAGAACATGTGAACTTTTTTTTTCAAAATAGTTATCCAATGATTAAACATCGAAAACTTTGTTATATTTCAACAGGGAGGGAGAAAAGGTAAAAGTAGGTCTATCTGGACCCATGTCCAGCATTACAATGCTCATTGGAGAGCTCCCTGGCTGAGGAGTTACATAAGCCTGGGTACTTTTCTCCTTCTCAGGCAGGTGTCTTCTAGAAACCACTGTGACTTGTAAATGTGCTACCCACCTGTCTCCCCTCAACCCCTGCCAAGGCAAATTGATTAAAGGGCTTAGCTGAGAGTAGCCAAAAGGTGTGGCTCATTATACAGTTACCACTAGTTTGAGCGGTGCTACTATGCTTGCAAGGGAGGGTTTGAGTAATGCCATGTAGTGCCTTGAAATGCTGAGGAGAAGCACAGTCTGTGCAAAGCACAGTGCTGGACAGAAATGGAAAAACAGGTAATGAGGAAAAGGGCTCAACCCACATAGAAGCAAAGTTGGCAAAGGTTCTTATACACTTTGGAAGGAAAGGGGAAAGAAAGACAAATGAAGAGGTTCATTGTGAATACTCACTCTGGGATTTCAAGGTCATTTTATTTATGCAGTGGCCACTTCCAAGAGTCCCTTTTGTGGATGAAGCATCTACAATTTCATCATTTTGCAAAAAAAAGTATTATGCCACTCTACACACCAGCTTTTATACTCTCTGCAGTGTAAAATTCATTCTGTGCAGTTTTCTCAAAGGAAGACAGAAGAAACCAACAAAGGATAGAGGAGAGTGATTGAGATCACCAAGAGCATGGAGTAGCTTCCAGACAAATTATAACTTGGACACTGATGCTTGAAGAAGACAAACAGATGGGATACATTAGGGCCTCTAAAATCTTTAGTGGAATGGCAAAGATGATCAGGAAAGACTTGTTTCTTACTGTAGAAACATACTGCATAAGACACATAGCTGTAGTGTTAAACAGAAGAAGGAGCTCATCTGCTGCTACCTAGCACATGACCAAGTAATGTTGAGATACCGGAAGAAATTAAGGGTAAAACTATTCCATTCAGAGCACAAAGAACAAGGTTCTCAAATATAGTAGATTTTTTAAGAAAACTGTTGGTTGGGTTTTTTCAATTCACAATTAATAGATTATAATCTTTGGCTTCTCTAGAAGTTCATGCTTACTGGAAAAAATTCCTGGGTTTTCATGAATAAATTCAGCCCTGCAAAGATGGTTATTGATGTAGAAGATTTGGAACAGACATCATGCACAGCTACTATAAAAACATTTTCCATGCACTGAATAGAAGAGGCGTTCTCATGTAAATTAACTACAACCTACCATAAAAATTTGATGGCCCCTTTCTCTCTGCTGTCATAGCAGGAACCCCCAAGGCACACAGATAAAATCTTATGCTGTATAACTGAAGCTGGTGTGATGTCTGGAGCATACAAAGGAAGCTGCAGCCTATCACTGCCCTGCCACAGCCTGGCCAAAGCCTGGGATGTCCTTCCCAGGCACAGCTTGTGCTAGAAGTCATTCAGGCATGAGATCTCCTGGAGGTCCAAGTCTTCTCTGCTTTTCTCAGAATTAGTAGAGACTGCAGCAAGAGCATCTGCTGGGAAACAGTGGCAGGGCACACTGCTCAGAAACACTGCTAAGGGGGGCAAGAACCACAAGAGGTGGATTTTCTTGATCTGTAGCAGCTGAACTGGGAGGAGAGAGAAGGAGCAAAGCACTTCACTCCAAAACCTCTAGCAACCACAGCACTGACTCACTGACATGACAGACTTAAATGCTCTGGGTTTTTCCCCTTGAATTGCTGTGCTTAAGCACCAGGAAACAAACAAGGCAAACATCTGTTCTCTCTGTAGCTCATGCTGTAATTCCTACAACATTGGTATCATTTCTCGCTCAAACCCACCTGCTACTGGTTGCCTTTACAGCTGGAATATTTGTAATTCTGCTGAAAACATGCACAGTATTAGTCCCCAGAATACTATTATTTTTGCAGTGCAAAGACTCTCATTTTACTTCACTTAGCAGCTTACACCCATCTTAAAGGAATCCATTTCCCTTTTTACCCACTAACAAAAGCAGTGCAAGATGAAGACAGCGAAGCACAAGCCAACTCTAACATAAAAGGAAGAATTTGAACCTGCTGACAAATTTCTTACTTTTCTTCTGCTGTTTTCTTTCCTCTTTCTTCTAAGAAGGGAGTTGTATTGGAAGTCACACAGTTGGTCATAATCCACCTAACATGGATGAAGAGGTGAGATTCATCTATCCTAACTTCAGACATCTGCAGACCAAATGTTTACACGTGAAATAGTCACCTAGAGCTGCTTGGTCAATGGAGGAAAAGAAGCAGTTTGATAGTTGACCTAACACACTTCTAGAGACCTCATACAGGTGTGGACATCCACCAGGGGAACCCCCCAAGCTCTCCTGGCAGGTTTGGGTTTAACATTTGCAGCCATGGCCCAGGAAAGAGGGTGGAATAAAAGACTCAAAAGTCCTTCTCATTTTTGTGCTATTAAGATTACACTTACCAGCATAATAAGAAGACATAGCTAATAACTAACAGCATGAAGGGCTATTACTCCTCTTCAATACTCTCCTCAAACTCAAAACATCAGGCCACCCTAGTCTTGCTACAAGGTCCCCACACCATATTAGCTAGCACCACCCAAGAACTCTGCAATATTTAATTCTGGCATGAAGTAGAAAGGACATCATGAAAATATACACCAGACTGACTTGCCCTGCAGTGTCATCACTGAAACCTTATCTGTCTGCTCCACAGGCAATGCTTCAACCATGTTCTTCACCTTGTTTTACCTAACAAAATTAAAAGCAGCTTATAAATGCCTGCACCTGGATACTCCACTGCACTTAAATGGGCACTTCCCAGTGGTTTGATGCATCCATTTCTCAATTTTATATATAGTATGAAGAGACTGGAATTTACACAGCTATATTTCTCCCATGTGAATCAAATAAAATTTTTCTCCCCATTTATATTCTTACATCTTCCCATGCAGCTCAGATATAGATCCTTTAGTTTCCCTCTGTGATAAAACTCTGTATAAAACATTCAAACAGTTGTGTCTGCACAACTGTAATTAAAAACATGATAAAGTTGGTTTACTTTCATCCTCAGATGTGTTGCATTAGAAAAAGGAAAGAGATTTTTTATAAAACTGCACTTCTTGGTATCCCATACAGATAGGCTCTGTTGGTTTATTTGATTCACAACAAACTTATTCATTGAAATTGAATCTGAAATCCTCTGGGTGACATTTTCCTGCTCATATGTCAGCAGATGCCTATTTTGGTTTTCTTTTTACCTCAACAGAAACAGAATTTTCTCAGCAGTGTCCATAATATAAATCCCACCTCTAGGCAAGCTTCCAAGCCTCAGCAGGTCATATGGATGAGGGACTGTTCTGTGCTTTAAAACCTCACACAGCATACCCACAGTAATCTTTCATTCTCCTTTCCAAAATTTGTCTTATTACTGTCCCCTGTTGACCCTGAACCTAACTTTCTACTATCAAGTTGCTCTAAAGCTAAGATTGTCTACTGAATTATTTGTATACCTTCTACCCTTTTGCAAGGCCAGTTTGTTACCCCATTTATAACATCACATGCATGTTCATTTGTTTAGACTTTATTCCATAGTATAGGCTTTAAAAGGCAAAGACAGCTATCCCTTTGAAATGCTTTTCACTTGGGTGTGATTCAGACTGAGGCCTTGATTATATCCAATGATTTTTCTTCTTTTCCCCAATTTCTGTGTTAAACAGATTTAACTCCCTCTATAGGTACTTGTGAAACATTCACTTCTCCTTGTAAAGTTAGATTGATACTAATTCTGATTTTCTCAGCCTCATATGTTTTTCTCTGTGTGTGAAGTTATGGACCACAATTATTGTCAGTGTCTTGCACAGGTCCCATATTACTGTTCCAGCCTCAACTTTGTGAGCATTGCATAGAGTATGCATTTTTATCAATTTATGGACATCTGCCCACAAATTTCCGTAACAAACATGGGCTTTCTAAGCACATCTGCTGCTAATGGATTTGAAATTGCTCTCTGTAATTTATCTGCATTGTTTTGCCTTCATAATACTAGTGGGATAATTTGTAAAACAGTTTTTATATTATATCCTTATTTAATTTTCTTCTGTGAAATCTCAAACCAGAATGAGACCAGAATGGTGATGTCTTCATATGGCTCCACTTGAAAGCTGCACGCAGGTCCTAAACAGGACATCACAGCAGCAACAGGCAGCAGTTTCCCACTTACTAATGTGAGGTGTCACTTTCCTCCTCATTTGATTTTATAAGGAGGCAAAGGCTCCTCCTGTGAATAGCTCACCTGGGCCAGGAAACACCAGTTCTGCCTCTGAATTGGCAAATTTGGGTTGAGCTGATTCAGGTCTGCATATGTAACCAAAAAAGCTTTCCAAGTTATTATGTTAACTTTTGGGCATAGCACCTTCACAAATAACCACCCTGACACTTCTGAACAACCAATAATGCAGGCCTGATTTTGACATTCCAGATGGTGTTCAGCTCTCATCCCCTCCTGCAAACTACTCAGTCAGTACTAGCTTAAATCAGTTATAGAAACTGATGAACTTGTCGTATTTTCTGATTTCAAAGCAGCAAGGTGAAAGGGTTTTTTCCTTAGTGGGCAGGGCACAAGGTCATTACATAGAGAGGACCAATGCTACAAATTTTTCACAAGTATTTCCATTACCAGGTTTATCTTGATTTTTTAAATTATTTTACTGTTAGAGGTCTTGCAAAGTATTGTAGTCTCCTTTTACATTTTTTTGTAGTGTTTGTTCTTTTTTTTTTTAATAGCCTGAGCTGTTAGAACAATATATCCTTTTCTGAAATACTCCTCTTCACTTCTAGTATGATTTGGCTGCAAAGTAAAAGTGTCCACCACAACTATATACAGGCTGAGAAATCAAGGAGTAACTCCCAGTCTTACCTGCTGCAGCACTCCAGTTCAGGTGGTTTGCAGCTTTTAATGTTCCCACACATCATGCTAATCAGTCCTGAGAGATCAGAGAATTTGACACAATTATTGAAACTTATTTAGGCAAAGTATGAGAAGGGAAAGGAGATGGGGCTTTGAGCAACCTGGTCCAGTGAAAGTTGTCCCTGCCTGTGGGAGGGTGGTTGGAACTAGATTGTCTTTAAGGTTCCTTTAAACCCAAACCATTCTATGACTCTGTATAATGCCAACTCCCATCTACAGTTCTGCCAATGACACTCAGGTTTTCCCCTTGCAAAGGCTCTTTTTCAGTTCTTGGCTTCCTTTGGATTTTCAACCCCTTGAAATCATTATATGATGGAGTTTCTACAGCATGTATCAAATGTATCAAAGGGTAGGCCAGGTACAAATATGAAATTGGGCTATAACATGGAGTTCTGCCAAGTAGGCTGGAGTGTCAACACCCCATACACTGCGTGTTTGGACCAGGTGAATCAATATTGAACAAGCAGCTAAATTTGAGGAAGTATCTTGTTATTTCAATGCCACTGCCATGAGAATTTTCCCTGTGCCTTTAACAAATGTTTATTGATTCATATGTCATCATTTCAGGTGCCAAGAATGGAATATGCAAAGCCAGGATGATGGTTTTTCTGGCTCTTATTGGGCACAGAGGAGATGGCAAGCCTGGCAAACATTACCAAGCAGACTCATCTGTGGATCTCACCAGCTTTTCCCCTGGTGTGTACCTCCTGGCTTCCTATTTGCACTTCACACCTTTTTCCCTGGTCACACAAATCTTTTCCTCAGAAAGAGGCTGCTGCTGTTGGCCACACACAAGTATTTTACATCTCCCTGAATGGTCTCAGCAACTGCTTGAGAGTGTCTCCATTTTAGCAAGAGTGATCACTCCTTAAAGATACCACTCAAAATTTGGGTGCCACCATCTTAGGACTTATTCAGACCTATGATGAGGAATAGTTCCTGCCTATATGCCCTATGAATAGACCCTGATTTTCAAAATGACAAACTGGAAGGAAGAATTCTATTCAGTAAGAAAATGGGAGGTGGACAAGGTAATTCAGAATGAGCCCAGAGCACTCAACTCCCACTTTAGAGAATGCATGAGGCAGCCTACAGCTCCACACTGAGCTGCAGAAGAAAGCAGAGCCAAATGGAAATGCCAGAAGCACCATTGTGCCCCCAAGGCAGGGCCCCACTGAAGCCAGCAAGGGACAGTCAGAGGCTGTGATCCATGAACGGTGGGACCAAGGTGGGACAGAGACTGCCCCTTTGCCTTGCATTACTCAAAGCATTTGCCAAGAGACATTGAACCTTAATAGCGATAATTGTAATAACCAAAATCCTGTTCATTCAGACTCTGAGTAATTTTGTTTTCATTTGATGATAGTGATCTTGAATCACCTGCACAGAGCTGGCTGAAAAGTGGCTCTGAGCTCTCTTTGTGGCAGCATCTTTTCCTTTACCAAAAGTTCAAAGAATGGACAAGAGATTTGGGTCCCAGGGGTTTAATTGAGAGTTTTAAACCCAAACCAAGGGTTAAAAGGAGATTGACTATGACACTATTCCATCCCTCTCCAAACACTAAATAGGCAGTCTGGTTGCAGGATGAACTTGTTTCATAGTGTGAGTTTGGCATCTTCATTACAACCAGTGCCTCAAACTGTACTAAAAATACAGTAACCATGAAAGGCAAAGGTAAAAGAAAAGTAGATGATTCTTCTTATACAAACCACTTACATGCTCATTTTATATCATTCTGTGGGGTGTTAAAGCCTACAGTCCACCACACTCTGTCTGGACTGACAGGAAAATGTAGCTGCTGCCTCAAATCACTCATTACCCAGCAAAGAAAAGAGCATATGAGAGATGAGGCACCTCCCTAAGCTCCCTGTGATTTGACTCACTGTTTATTAGGAGGGTTTGATTTCCAAATGGGAGGAAATACGTCTCCATTAATTGTCTTTCCACATAAAACACATGCTGCAAAAATTATATCCCTTGTTACATAAAGAGGGTGCACAAAAAGCTGCATTTTCTTCATGGCAGTTACTCTGCAGAAAATGAAGTTGGGGTAATATTTGCTATTCTGAACTGCCATAAGTCACAGTAGAGATGTTCAGTTATTAAACACAGCAACACAGCCAGGATCAACACAGAAACAGCCCACCTCCTCACTGCACCAGCATGGGTTAGAGAGGCACAAAAGCCAAATACTTTTCTTTCTGAACTGGAAAAATACTTGTTGGCCTGCAAAGAGATTGCTTTATTTTAAACAGCAAAAGTCTGCTGCAGTGGGGACTTGAAAACTGGAGAAAATAGGCATCTAGGAGTATAAATAAGAAAAAGCAGAGAAAGAAAAGAGAGGTGTTTTTATTCATCTCAATAAACATGAATTAGAATCTTTTTTCCAAGACATTTAGATCAGCTTTGTGAAAGGTACTGTTCAGGCTGATAGCCATTAGTGCCATTTTGAATTTAGATATTAATGTTATTAAAAGATAACAGAAATTTGAGCTGTAATAAAATTGAATTTAGTGCAAAACATATCCAAGCAGCACTGTGAAAACCTTAAAACTGGAAATGCAGCTGTCAGTCACCTGTGATATAACTTACTTAGAGCAGCCTTTGAGCACATATGGGCTTTGCAAAACACAGATCTGGATTGTTCTCATAGAGGGTTTCATACCCAGGGGTAATATACCAAACCACTTATAGGCAGGAAACATGAATACCTAAAAAATTTATAGCTGCACCCAAAAGTCTGCTTCTTCTCTTCTTGATATGGTTCCTGTTAAAGTAATTAGCTGATCCTTCAGGAAAAAAACAATGCGTTTAAAAATATTGCCACATTTACACACAAAAAAAATCCTCATTTTCTGAAAAATGGAGAAAATTTGAGAACATTAACTTCAGATGGGGCTGTTTGGGGTAAAAGTGGCTGTAGATGGAAGTGAGGAAAATTCAGGATCTGTGAGATTTCTCTCAAAACAGCCATTCCCAGGAATTCATGTGTACAAAAATGAGCAACTGCATTTAGGAATCATAGATTTGCAGACTTTGGTATCTGTAGGAGTCTCTGCAAGAAAGTCTGCAGGGAAAACGCTAGACTTTATTTTAACTCCTCTGCCTTCTCCACAGTTAACATGCTTTATGAAAAATTTAAAAAAGCTCATATAACTGTCATTATGTTTTCACCCAAACACAGAACAGAACTGGAGGGAAGAAAGCTTGATGCTTTTTTGCAAAGGACAACCAAAATCCTTTGTCATTTAATTGCTCATTTTTTGGGTAAAGAACCCTTTGCAAGCAGAGCCCAGAGCCCACCTGCTCTCTCCCTTTCCCCTCAAAAGCTGCAGCAGCAGAAGCTCCATCCCAGTAGTTCTCAGAGATCCATTTCCATCACAGCTACTGAAACTCAGCTGCGGCATTAGGAACACACATAGGTCTGATCACATGCTGCAAATAATCCCATCTCTAGATATAAATAATAGATAGATAGATAGATAGATAGATAGATAGATAGATAGATAGATAGATAGATAGATAGATAGATAGATTCAGGAGCCAAATATCCACTTATCAGAGACTGGATAAAGCCAGTTACCAGTCATAGAATAGTTTGGGTTAAAAGGAAATGTAGAGATCATCTAGTTCCAATTCCCCTGCCATGCAAAGTGACACCTTCCACTAGAGCAGGTTGCTCAAAGCCCCATCCAACCTGGCCTTGAACACTTCCAGGGACTGGGCATCCACAGCTTCTCTGGGCAACCTGTTCCAGTGTCTCACTGCCCTCACAGTAAACATTAAACATAAAGCATTTCTCCTGAAGTGCTTGTGCAGCAATTGAAGCTTTCCATGATAAAGTTTTGATACTCAACACCTGTTAAGGTATTTCCTTAAAAATTTCCATAAAAATGTGGGAAAAGACAGGTTTGATAGAAACCCAAAGGGAAGGTGAGTCTTCTACATCCTACCTGGATTGGTTAACCATGATATTAAGAATTTAGGAGAAATGAAAAGTGACAGGAAGCATGAGTCTTGGTCTCTGCTGAACTTGTTGTTCTGCATTATATAAATAATCATATATTGATGGGGTGGCAGGGAGGGGCTCCCTGAGCCAGCACACACATGGTACAGTCTGTAACTGCAGCATCCATGGGTTCACTGCCCTCAGCTGGGCTGAGTCCGGGCTGGGTCTCGGAGCCAGCAAACAAACCTGTTCTCCAAATAGACGAAAATAGAAAATAAACATATCTCAGATCTCTGCCAAACCCATCCCTCAGGTGCCAGGCTACCATGGCACAGGATCACCCAGCCCTGAGGCAGTCCAGGAAGGCACTGTGCCAGCAGAGCATACGAACGGGCAGTCAGGTGTTGAATGCAGAGCAAATGCACCCTGGAAGACTTTGAGGGTTGGTGTGTTTTTCCTATTTTATTTTAAGGTCAGCTACTCCCAAGCAGTTTCCAGGTTGCTGGAGCTTTCCCACTGCACTTCAGTCCCTCTTGGAACAAGCACAATTTTAGTTTCCCTTCGCCAGCACAGTTCTCCAGATTTATTTAACTGCAGGCTGTTCCCATAAAGCAAATCCATGGCTTGAGCCATCGCCTGCCCACCTCTCTTTTTCCAGAATTACTTCAGCCTCTGTTACCTGGTCTCTTGTGGTTTTAAAAGCACCAGCAGATTTATAAGATAAATTCAGCCATGAATCTTGACAGCAGGTGCCTGAATAACTCAGGACTGCAAAGACCTGTATAGATAGAGGTCAGAGCAGCTGAAGCCAGACCTTGCATTTATATTATCTGTCCCATTATACTGCAATGACTGCAGCAGCACACTCAACAACATTTGTGCGCTTTTTAACCCTGATTCAAGTATACAGCAGGAATAAAATTCCCATTTTGGCCAACAGTGGGATAAAACTTTACTGCAAGCAGCACTAGAGTCAGGTACATGGATTCCCTCCCTGTCTTAGTGGTGTCCCTGCCCATGGCAGGTGCTTGGAACTGGATGATCTTTAATGTCCCTTTCAACCCAAACCATTCTACAATTCTGTGATTTCAAAACATCTAACTTTTTTTACCCTCTAACTTAAAATGACAAATCTTTAATGTCATCAAGAGCAGAGCAGGGCACATTCCCAACATCCATTTAACCAAATATTTGCCAGAAAGGCAGCCCATTGTGCATTTTGTGTGCCTATTGAGAAATACTATGTGTCAAAGAGCCATTTCAAACTATGCTACCCAAACACAGCTTTATTTGAAACTACCAGACACAGGAATTTGCATGGTATTTTTGGAACTAATCTGGTGTACTGAAAGCCAAGACACTTTGCCTCTTTTAGTGTTACAGATCAACTTAACTGAGTTGCTCCCGGTGAACTTGCTATGGTGGTTACCATAATGGGTTTGGAGTGTTTTAGCAATCTTGCATAAGGCACAATTAGGAAATCAATTCTTTTTTCACTTCTCTGTAATGATACAGATCTCTGCTCTTTTCCTCTAAACCAAAAGGAATTATGCGACCACAACAATGCCATACATAACATTGATGCAATGGTGAAGCTGAACGAGTCAGTCCTAAGAGGCTGATAGGAACAACTGTAATTAGGATGCCCCTTCACTTCTGTCCTATTTTCATCCATTTCATCCATTACATCTTATTCTGAAGTATCCTTGTTCCAGGTATCAGCCACACAGACACAGCACTGCTGCTCAGCAAGCCAAGAATATGGAGGGATTACATATAGTTAAAACCTTTTTGCCCTTTACATCTCTCCAACAGACAAACCTATTGACTTAGGTAGTTACAACCTCACTTTATCACTTTGCCTCCCCATGCCAGCTCCCATAGGCTGATGGTGTGTTGCCCATCCAAGGGGGAACATGCAGCAGCCCAACAGCTGCCTCACATGTTGTGTCACTGACTGAAAGGGGAGGAACAGTCCGGTTCTGCTGGCCTTGATCAGTTTGGGATTGAATATCTCACATTGGAATACTTTCAGATTAAATCACAAAATAGTTCAGCCATTCCATATGCATTTTTTCAACAGGAAAACTATTTATCAAAAATGTGTCATTCCAATAAAGTGACTCAGCTCCAATCTTCAGCTATAACTGTCTTGTTTGCACCAGGAAGAAAATGGGGTGACACTTCAGCCTGACTTTCTTTAAAATAATACGATTCTTTCAGAGGTGATCATAAACTGTAACATCCCTCTGTAAATAAGTACTTTGATATTAGTGTGAGCACTTTTTTCCTTTCTTAGATAAAATTGCCTCATCAGTTTTCTGTTTAATGTTGGTTTATTCCTCATGCAGGCAAATATCAGCTCCATTTCTCTAGAAAATACTGCTTATCTGTATTCTTTGAAGCGAGTTATAAAACAAATTGGAACTTGGTGCAGGCATGAAGCTTTTTGCACAGGATTGCAGACTGGTTTGCAAATTTTTTAATCCAGTGAGGATGAAATCTCTAGATAAATTTGAGTAGCGGAACACAGACAAATAATTTTTTCCTACTGTCTGTGTTCATGCCAAGGAAGAGCTGCCAAAGCCAGGCCCATGGAGCACACCTGCGAGACTACACAGCACAGCAGAAGATATGCAGGGCATACCTGCTGGACCTCTTCCTCCATAGCTGGCCAGGCAGATGTGAAAACTATGCCAGTCTTCAGCGTTTTAGGCAGCAAAATTGAAATTGTACCTATTTCAGATTAAATAAAATATAAACAAAGGAAGACCTTCAAGTGATTCTTGCTTCTCAAGAAGGGCTCACAGCACCCTGAAATGAAACATCTGATACTACTAGGCACAAACTGCTGACTCTATTTCACCTATAAAACCTTTTCAGCCATAATTCTTAGAGCAGGAAATTATGAAGAGAGGAAGCACAAT
This sequence comes from Sakesphorus luctuosus, assembly GCA_013396695.1. NCBI lineage: Eukaryota > Metazoa > Chordata > Aves > Passeriformes > Thamnophilidae > Sakesphorus > Sakesphorus luctuosus. The sequence goes on from VWZD01005629.1 coordinate 991,684, forward strand.
TAAAACACAGACTGGATAATCACATACATGAAGCTGCCCCATGCACTGCTTCTTTCTCATCAGACTCTAAAAGAATCAAAGGGCATTGAACACAATATCAGCAAGAGGCCATACACATCTTGGCCAATAAAACTTTTGTGTATTTTGCTCCAAAACACACCAGAGAAGTTGGCTTCTCCTCAGCTTTGCCCAAGGCAGGCAGTGGCTCAGGCTTACTGCAGATCACACAGTTTGTGGCATGTGAGGGTGGAACTGACTGAGCTCAAAGCAGGAGACTGGAAACAGCACATGGCACACACACCCCCAGGAGGAATATCAAACACGGGACACTGTTTCTTACAGAGCAGTAGCCTCAGTACCTGCCTGTACTGGGCAAGGGAAAGAGCAGCCCTACTGCAGCTGGAAAACCTGCTGGCTGCCACCTCTGCCAGGGCTTAACAGAGCAGTCACGATGGCTTTTCATTACCAAATAATTGCTCGAGACAAAACATATAGGTAGTTAAATACATGCAGAAAACCTCAATGCTGAAAATGGCCTTTCTCACCTAAGCACTCAGTGGCAGCAGATATAATAGTATCACTGTTGCCAACAGACCATCGACTGCAACTCGAGTTCCCAAACAGGTTTCTCGGTTTTCAGCACTTGCTGTCTGTTTCAAACACATATGAAAGCTGCCAGCATGATTTGCAATCACAACTCAATAAACTTTTAAAGATTGAAAGATTTTCTCTCTAACTTAAAAATATTGAATGCATTTTAATTTTTTTTAATTTGTTCAAGATACAAAAACTGTGTTATTCTTTAAATTTTCAGCTCAGGTAGTTGCCTTTTTGGTCAAAAAGTGAGTGTCACGCTCCAGTAATCTGTAAAACTAAGAACAGCTCTTCCAGAGTCTAATTCAGTGACTTTTCAACCTCTTTAGAGTAGATAACTAAAATCCATTTACAGAAATCCCAGCACCCTGTTCAGCTCTTGAATAGTTTGTAGAGAACTACACCACAAGCACCAGAGCCAAAGCTTTGTGGGCAGCAGGTGTTGGGCAGGGATTAAACACTGTGGGAAAGACAGTCACTTAAAATAACTCTTTTAGCAGACAGATACTGAACTCTCCAATCCTTTCTGCATTACAGTCTCAAAAGTGAAACTCCACCCAGACCTGCTAACACAGATAATACCAGCTGATGCTCCTGTGCATAAAATAAATATACAAGCCATACTAAGTCCCTGTCTGCAACAGCCTAATAGATTTTAAAGATATAAATTGTTATAGTATGACTATGGTTCATATATTTGGTTTGGAGTTTTATTCCCACCATCAGGATGTTCTAATGAAAATATCAAGTTGAGTCCAGGGCAGCTGGTTCACAAAATCACACTGGGAAGTTAAATATTTACAACAAAAAAGCAAATGTGTAATATGACAGCAAAATGCCATGAAGCTCAGCTGAAGTCTGCAGACACCATAGCAAACTTTCAGACTATAATGGCAAAATATTGTTCATGAATGTAGCATCCTCAGTCCCATATTCACAGGAGTGTTGCAGATCTGCTTCATACTTTAAGTATTCACAGGCTCTTCAGACTACAAAACCTCAGCTCAGTTTGGGGAACCTTCTTGCTGCCTTCCTGAGTGCTTTCAGCCAAATCCATTCAAAAGCTCAATGCCCTGTCATTTTAGGAATGTCACACAGACATATTTGCCATTTTTCATGGTGTCTTCCAAACACAATCCCATGTTTCATTCCATCACAGTCACACTCAGTAAAATGCCCACTTGTGTGTTTTGCTGCTGAACCATCACAAATTGCTATATTTTTTATCAACTGTGCAAAGTATTTATAGTATTTGCAAGAGAAAGTTCTGGGGTACAAGGGGAAGACTAAGTTATCTTCAAGAGTCAGTTCTCCATCTCCTTAAAATAATATTTGTTCTCTGAAATTAAGAGAAGAAAAAAACGGATTGTGAAGTGATGTTTTATTATCTTTGCTGTTTGTGCTACTTTTGTTATTGCTGAAAGTTCCAGAAAGTTTTCTTGCTGCATAACTGATGCCACAGATAAGAATTCCAAGCTTTCCTTCTGAAGCTGAGCAATTGTGCTCAATTCTCAACTTTGTGTTTTAGAAAACCTACTTCTGGCCCATAATCTGAACATAAACTGCTCATTCTACAATCAAAGGCAAAAATCCCTCAGCATAGGGGCTTTTATAACTTTTTTTGGATTGGGAAGATTCATGCTGGCTGGACATGTAAATGCTGGATCTCCAATAGCATGTGGAACAATGACCACTTTGGCCAGTTTTTGTCACTTTATGAGAATCATGCCTTGATCATCTGCCCTGAATTGAAGCAGCACCTAACACAGAACGCTGGGCTGTTTTCACAGGGTTACCAGATTTAGATTTTAATTATCTCCAATCAATTCATTAACATCTCTGGTTTCTTCTCTGCTCTTCAGCATTTCAATGTAGGAGTTTTAGTCAACTTACCAAGTGCAACAAAGATGACTTTTTGCTATGCATTTTTATACTTAAGATCTGTCTCTTAAAAGCATCTGACAGAAACAGATGATGTGGATCCCCACATAAGGGTCTCTGACAGGGTGATAAGGTAGGACACTTTCCTGTATTTTACACATAGACACTCACCTGAGAGCATTTCCTCCAGAGGCACTTGATGGGGAGATGTATTACAGAGCAGGGAAAGAGGGTGTAGAAGAAAAGAACACCTTTGTGGTACTATCTACACATATTACATAAATACATGCACAGCTTCCTTACCAACTTCACAGAACTATCCATTAGACCCCTAGATTTCAGCAGCAACAGGCAGTGTTGCATAGAAACTCTCCATACCAAAGACAAGGCTCTCCATGCCATGCAGGATGCAGAACAACCTTCCAGTAGCTTTCCGGGCAATTAAAATTTTAAGTTCCGTCAAGTTTGCAAATCTACAGCAAATTCATTCCTTTGAGGTTTGATGCTTTTCAGACACAGCCCAGTACAGAGGCAGAATTAAGCTGAGACACTTCCTGAGGCATCTCCCTCCATTCACCCATATTTGACCTTCTGCAGACTCAAGCCCTGGCAAGAGCTCTGGCAGTAACCCTGGGAAGGGGGAAGTCAAGGCGAAAGGGTCTCCATCAATTCTAGAGCAGCAATGCTGTGTTCTGGGGCCCCCATGCAAACATCACAGTGTCAGCTGCAAGACTTTCTGACTCTGACCTTTACTCCTTTCAAATGCCACTTCCAGGGGTGAAGAATATTTTTTAAAAATTATTAGTAAAAAGATATCTATATTGCTTGTAGCAAAGTCACTGGTAGCCTATCTATTTTTATTTAAAAATTAAATGGCACAATGCAGTCACAGTCATTGTCTTCTGTCCCATTTAGAGCAAAGATAAGCCTGCAGCAAAATTACTTGATACACAGCATGGTTCTTAACTTTCAGAGCTAGGAGCTCTATTTCTAAATATTAATAAGGTGTCCCAAATCTCAGAAGACCTTCATCCATTTTCATTTGGGTTAAGCATTCTTTCCTTCCCTCTAAACTGCAGTCTCTGCCCTGAGCCCACTCCCCACATCACCTGAGAAATCACTGAGCACTGAAGCCTCGAGTACACACATGACAGACACAGCAACACAGTATGAGTTAACACAGGGTGTCTATGCTGTTACAATAATAAAGCCTAGAACTGCTATTGTGTTTAAATACAGATCAGCAGCAGAAATTAATTTTTCCTCAGTGTGACCTGTGACTCAGCAATGTGGACGAGCTGTTGGTAGATAGGGATAACCTTACCCACAGCTGTAATTAGCATGACGGTTTTACCATTACATGGGAATTTCGATTTGTTTGGAGATGGAGATAAAAAGCCTACTGGGATCTTGGTGGCTGTATCCATTACCTACAGAAACATCAGCATCTAGGTCAGGGTTGGACACAGACATATAGGCACTGCTATGAAATTCAGTAACATGCTTCCTCGTCTGCATATGTGGGACTCGGGACATCCCAGGGACTGACACTAAGCCTGTCCCCTTCAGCATCACCAAACTCCTCCAGTTTCTAAATATCCAAAGACAAACATTCCCTGGTTCTTTCACCCCACTGCAGCTCACAGTTAACACGATGCAGAAAAATGAGAGCAATGAACTGTAGCTTTAGCACCCAGATTTCTGCACTTCCTTTCACGAACACAACCAGGATGTGCGAGGCTACATTACAATGCAATACAGCTCAGGGATGGCAAAATGAGAAAGCACCTGCAAAGGGCCATGTTTGTTATGTCCGCAGTGCTGGGATGGGTTATGGGTCAGGCAGTGCAAGAGCAGCTGAACAACAGGATGAAAGATCACTGCAGTCACCTGATGGCTGTACCTTACCCCAGCTAGCCCTGATGAGCTCTGTGTTAACCATATTAAACTGGCATTAAACAGGTCAGGGTGCTCAGACATGCTGCTAAGCCCTCCAGCCCAGCATTCCCACCTGCTGCCTTGCTGAAGTCCTCTGATGGAAGGAAACTGAACCTGTGATTTCCCCATCAAAGACCTAAAATAAGCCAAATTTAAGCCAGTGGCTTTCCTGCAGCTTAACCCTGGCAGAAGGGAGCTCAGCACAGCTGGCTCATGGACCCAGCAAGCACTGGCCATGCTGCAGAGTCCTCAAGAGAGCAAGCACACAGCTGACTCAGCCAGGCTCTCTCTGCTGCACTTGCAAGACCAGCAATGCTCTTACAGCACACAAGGTTTTGCAGGGGTGATGGCAGTCAGTCCTCACAGCCCTTCAGCAAGGCCAGTGAAGCTGGATTTGCATCTCACTGACAAAAAAAGAGGCAGAGAAACCACTTGCAAAGGTTGTCGGGAGCTGGCAGCAGTGCTAATGTCAGGAGTCAAGTTTCTGTGCCCAGTTTAACCTGTTGTTCTTCACCTGTGAATGTAGTGGGGAGCAAAGAGGAGCTGTGAAGGATACCACTGCCTCTCACTCTGCACCCTGCGGTCCCAGACTATGGGGCAAAGTGCTCAGCTCTGCCTCTCACCCCAGAGTCAGGTTTGACATCCTGACAACATACCAAAGCGCCCCTCCAAGGGAAGTGTCTAGCTTATTCCTAATACACCTCAGCCTCCTGAGTGAGATAAAACAAATCCCTGCAAGGTCTCAGGGGTATCAGGGAGAAGCTCCACACTCACACAGGCTATCCAAGATCACATCAGATCTGTGCCACCCTTCCCCTTTACAACCATGTTGCTTATGCCCCTGTCCACCTTAGCAGAGCTTCTTTAGGAAGACCAAGACAAAGAAATTCGTTCTGCATTTGGTGATAGCATCTTTCCTCCTGAAAATAACTGGCATCAATTTCCACAGCCTTTTCAAGCTGACCCACTGCAAGTAAGTTTGCTCTCAGATCATTTCCCACAGTTGCTCTAAAGCAGTATGTTTCCAAAGGCAGCACTACAGCTTCCCCCTACCCACTGCATGAAAAAGTAAACCCACTCTGGGGACAACATTTCCATTTTTCTGCAAAGCAGTAAGTCAGAAAATGAATTCACCCCCAGTGCCAATCATGCACATCAGGGAAGGAAATAATTGCACAGCATTCCTCCAAAAGCAAATTTTGACCATTTTGTAGGGGTAAAACGTGCCAAGGCTGGAATTGCTCTATAGCACCAAATAATTCCAGACAGCACTTTCCTGGGACTGGCTTTTGAAGCCAGGTGACTATTAGGTATCTGCTTACAGGATCATGGCAGAGAGAATAGATATATACTCTGACAGTGGACATTTTAAATTTTTATGGACCATGCTCAGAATGGGGATTTACAAACCCTGCCAGGAATTTGACAAAACCCAAGAGGAAACCTTTCCATCTCCCTACTGTATGCACATGTCAGGTGTCTGAGAAGTGAAGACAGCAAACTGGCTCACTGGAGCTGCTATAAAAAGCCAAAACTCTCCACAAAGTATTCCCAGGTGGGAAGTGATACCCAAGGACATTTTGTGTCATATGCCATTTTCTCCAGAATATAAAATCTGAAGGAACAGAAACACAAACACACTCAGCCCATGCACATCTCAACCCCAGCAGCCACCTTACAACCTGTGGCCACATTACCCACAAAGCCACCACAACCAAACCATGAGTGATTTTCATTTCAGCCACTCCATTGCTTTGACTCACAACCAGGTAAGCCCAGAAGCTGGAGCTGCCTTCCTAATGATCCCTTAAATCTGGTTGAAATCAGCAGGGCTGGACCAGTCTCTGCACAGAGACAGGTCCCTGCAGAGCAGCTTTGCACAGTGAGCAAACTGCAGGGTGTCCAATCTTCACAGAGCTCCCTGGGGCAAAAATTTGCTGAGAAATTGGGGGCAGGAGGCAGAGAAGGCTGGTTCATCCCTATGTCAATGTTTCAAAATGCACATCTGCAAAATCAAAACTAGTTTAGAGGTAGGAGCCCAGTTCTGCAACATCTTTTTTTCCCCAAACTAAGCCCGATCCCAGAGGTTAGCTACAGTCTTTACTAGACATATATGGTGATTAAAAATCTCTTGTTTGACAGATGACTTCCTTGAAGCACTTTAAAATTTTCTCTCATTCTTCCCTTCATGTGCAAGTAAAGTTGAATTGGCAGTTTGAAGTTTGCTATTAAATTAGGGACCATAATGTATGACAAAGAAAACTGTAAGCAGATAAAAACTGTAAGACAATATGAGGGCAGAGGAAGGGACAAGCAATGCTCCAGCAGAGTTATCAGGCAGCTCAGATATGCCAGTGTAATGCCCCATGGGGGCACCTAATCCCAGATTAAAAATAACCCTATTCTAGAATGATGTCTCCTCTTTCAAGAATAAATACCCGGCTCTTCTGAGACATCAATTCCCTGCTCCAGAAAAATTAAACTTTATAGTGATTATGATTGGAAAGATTTATTTCAGAGATGGAAATACAACATTACAATTAAAAGGAGTCCACAGCATTAAAAAAACCCACCCAACCAAAAAACTTGCTGTATTTTTCCACACATATAACTCTTCTTCTAAAACTTTGCAAGACTTCTGACAACATCAGTCTTTTTTCTTGTGCACAGAGCAACCTTTCCAAATGTAATGGCTACATAAGCTTTGCAGCTCTGAAAGCCTCTGTTCTCATGCATACCTTCAGGAGACACAGTTTCCTCTTTCAGAGACAGTACAGCTCTACCAGAGTCTCTCTGCTGGTTATTAAACACACCAGTGGCCACGGCTGTCCAGTGGCCCAGCTGTCCCTCCCAAACACAGGTCCCTGCCCAGACCTTTCTGAGGCCATATGAGCTGTCAGGACCACAACATGCTCAGGAGTAGTTTGGGACACTCAAACTACACCCATCTCTTCTGGTCCAGCCCAGTTAAGGAAGGCTCTGTGAGTGGGAAGAGGAGGTGTGCAGTGAGGCACAGGCAGGAGCCTTGGCTGATAGACACAACACAGCTCTGACATGGAGGAAAAACTCTTCCCAGTGAGCTCTTATGTGCTGGAATACCAACATGGAGCAAATCATGGGTTTAACAGCAGAGGCAGAGGAAATGGAGTGGAAAGATCTGCAAAAGCAATGCTGGCCCAGCAGTCCTGGCATGGCAATGCAGCAGCAACGGCAATAAAATTCCTGCGAGTCCCCTCAGTTGTGTGGGACCTTCTATTACTACTCTTCCTTCCCTGCAGCCCTACTAAGAGCCCAGAGGTACTCCAGTGTCAGGCTCCTTTCCTTGTATCATCTCACCAGTGCTGCTAATTGATCTCAGCACAGACTAATTGATCTCAGAAGGAAACATTTTTTTCTCATCCTGGCAACATTTCAGCAGCAGACCACATAGTGTTTAATCAAAGTACGCTTATCATCTAAATATTTTAAGAAATCCACCTAAACTGTTCTCTACTTAAGCAAATGGAAATCTATTAGAAACATTAAAAATTCTTGGCTGAAGTCTAATAAGATCCTCACACTAGGAATCTTTTCTTCCTCTCTCTTCTTCCCTTCTCCCACAAAATATTACCTGACTACGAGTCAAAGAAGGAAAAGCAAGAAGCCAAACCAGGAGCTGCAGTCAGAAACTCAAGACCTTTGCACCAAGCTCATCCAGTCTCTAAAGATGGAGATTCAGTCATGAATAGAGCCAGGAGGGGAGAGGGCCTGTTTCAAAAAACAAATGCATTTTTCTAAAAGTCAAGACCTTCTGGGTAGCTGCTCTTCACTCTTAACTTGGGAGAATCAGACACAACAGCACTTCTCTGCAATAGATTAGTCTCATTTTTTAAATGCAAGGCTGCTCTCTGTAGGACTGGAGAAGCCCTGCTTGCTGTTTGCAATCTATTAAAGCCCTGTCAGGCAGCAAATGGTGCTTTTCCAGTATCGGCACCACATCAATCCCACTGTCTGGGAGTTAAAAATCAGTTTAGGAAAAAAGTTACAGTTCTACATCCTAAGAAAGCAGTAGCTAGATTTTTCCCTTGATAAGCAAAGCAGCTGTTCTACCCAACTCAGAGGCAGGACTATAAAATATTCCCTTACATGGGATGCTGATTTTTGTTTTCTAATTTCTGGCTACAGTTTTGTTCCATAATATATGCAGCTATTTATATGAATTACACTAGTTACAGCAAAGAGCCCAGCATTTCAGAGTACTGGCATACCTGGTTCAGAGCAGCAGAAACACAGAGACAGACTAGACAAATTGCTAGCCAGGATCAATGCAGAGCAAGAGGTGCAAAGAATGCTACAAAACTGTACTCCAGCAGTCTTCCATATATAAATCCCAAATGTATTTCTGAATCAAATGGCTACCATCAAACTTGCCAGGCAGGTGACAAGAGCACCAAGTCCAGGAGAGAGGATGTTCCATGTCAATTTTCTTGCTATGCATTAAAAAGACATTTCAATTCAGTCTACCACCCTTCCAACCACAATTATAAAATAAATCTTATGTAAACAGCACTGGGCTAAACCACCTTCCTTCTCCTGCTTCTAAGGTGTGTCAGACTCAGGTTCTCCAGGTTGCTCAGACACTCCAGTCACACACATTTACTCAGAGCTGAATCACCTTTCCACATCTGGGCTACAGAGCTCCAGGAAAGTTGGTGGTTACAGCAGACAAACATGAATATGAACCAGTTGCACGTAGGAAGTAATAAAGTCCTATGACCCATCCCAAGGGCCATGACTCTGCTTTAAAAGCCAGAAGTCTGCCGATCTGGAGCTAAAACTTAACCCAAGACATGCTGTCACATATGGCAATGCACATGGAATCAGCAAGCTCCTTACACCTGATGAATGTTATTCCTATCAATATTTGCCAAAGGCTTAGTCCTATCATTTAGTTTCATAAACAGCTATATGATATTCTGTAAGTAAAATTTTAACCAAGTGTATTTTCTGAAGCCTCTTTATCCAGTAAGGAGAGTTCTGCCTGTTAATTATACAAAACTATGTTACTTCAATAGTGCTCACTAACAAAGAACATCCACTCAACAAAAACAAAAAACCGAATCCACTATTTTTTCCTGATGTTGAGTGTTGCTGGAAGTCAGGACAATAGCAAGAGAAGTGCTGACACCTACAGGCAAGACATTTATTTGTCTGTCTAGAACCCTCTATTGTTTTAGTCCTACTACATCACTCCCTGTGCCCTACAATTAAACATATGGCTTCAGAGTATGACAGCTACTTGATCAGATTTAATTTAAAAATGATTGGAACAATACCTCATGTACTTTTTCAACACATTTTTTCATACACCTGGTGAGCATACAATCCAGGCCAATTCATGCTGATTCTCTGAAGCTCAGAAAGATGAGAAAAATAAGCCATGAGAGTACTTTCCAATTCCATTTCTACTTCTTCTCAGTCTGCTCAGACCCTTGGCATTTCTCATTTCTGTGTCTAGCTTCTTCCCTTTTTTTCCACGTAGTGGGAAGCAGAGTGGTGGAGTAGGAATGGTCCCTGAAGACTTGTAATTAAGAGGTGTGTTTTTATTTCTCCATTCTGTTAAGAGTGAACTCTAGGACATACCAGGTTGAACAGATGCTTCCCCCTTCTCCCAACACTTATTCTAAACTATTATTCCCTCCCAACCTTGATCTGCTTCCTCTTGTTTCCATTTCTTTTCCCCAGTTGAATATATTTAATATAATAAAGCTGCTGTAAGCTAATGCCTCCATCACCCTACTCACACAGTGATACTTTGGATTCACTTCCATGCAGCTCTGCAGAACCAAGGACAAAAGGACCAGAACATGTGGAGCTCCCTGCGGCCCCACAGTCTGTGCTGCTGAGAGCAGAGACTGAAGTTTGCACAGCTGAGCACATCGTGCCACATCACTCAGCACTGTGTGTGCAGGATGGAACCCCAGCTGTGAACATCACTGCAGCTCCAGAAGTACTGCAGGTTCCATGCCCAGCCCAGTTCCTACAGCCGGCCATGTTCCAGCTCACCAGAAGATCTATTTCCAAAAGGCAACTTGTACCAAGCAGCTCCTAAGCAAATGATCTTGATTATAAAGTCACCCAAAGCCCTTCCCAAGAAGCATTAAGCTTGGTTTTGTTCCAGAGGACTGGGGGGGGGGGNTGCTGAACAATACAAGCAGATACATTTCATCTGTGGTTCAGAAGGAGTCTTGAGCTCTATCAAAATGACAAAGCTAGAGACATGCACTGGGAGTTTTCAAGCGGAACAAATGGACTTGGGATCAAGGGGAAAGGGAAAAAAAGATAAAACAGTAGTTACATACACATTCTCAAGAAAATCCAGGATAGAATACAGGATGTTTTAAACACAAGGAGGAGGTTATTACATTTCTTTAGCTATCTTGGTCTGTATTTCTTTATTTTCATCAGACTCACTGTAGTTATACTGCTAAAATGAATCCTCATACTGGGTTATTTCACATAAACAATTTTGGTCTCCTTTCTTCCAAGTTCCCAGTCAAAAATGTCTTAGCCAAAGCAAACACGTAAGACACCACATGTGCAAGTGCCTTCAAATATCCAGTACCCAACACTACACATTTAGATTGTGGCTGAAGGAAGTTAGGTATCCATCCTCTGGTACTTTCCCTTCTCCTCAGAGTGAAGTACATGGGATGGAAAAGACTACACTAGAATAAAGGGCTTCCAGAGATGAAACTGCATCTCTGCAGAAATACCAGGGAAAGATGCTGTGATGACATTTTGATGGGCTTGAACACTACAGTGAGAGTCACATTTTAGTGCCATGTCCAAGAATAAAACTACTGCGTGAGAAGGACTCTGCACATGGTTTGACCTACACCACAGTTTATTTGTAAACATTCGTTACATGTGTCAATAATTTAACTGAACACAGACTTTGTACAATCCAATTTATAATATTAACAATGTCACACTAGAAGAGCACAACTGTATTTGGTTACAGTTGTACTTTAAAACTTTCAAAATACAAAACATTTGAAACACTGAACGAGAAAGTAAGGGAAAATTTGAAAACAATGAAGAAAAAAGAACTGTGCAATAATAAGTCATGATCAAAAAAACCTGAAAACAAACATAATACACTTCCTAGCTGGCTCCTGAACATTTTCAGGTATATATAACCATCTGGCTTCAACACTACTTGGGTTGTGCCAGAGCACAAAGCCAAGCTCTCTTCTGCAAATTAAAAATCTTGCTGAAACAGAAACTTAAAATGGGTTTACAATGTATAATGCATGTGATTTTCCCCACAGTCAATAAAACTACCTGAAGAAAAGAAATTGATATAATTTGTCTTTATTTGCAATACAATATAAAATAAATTCTTTTGGTATGAAGACCTTTGAGATCTTTTGGGTTTTTACACCATATTTAAAACAAAAGTCACATAGTTTGAAACCTCTTGACCATCCCAAGCACTGGTGCTGTAGCAGAGTTTCAGGTATTTCAGTGGACGTCTTTGGTTGCAATCTATTCAGTAAACTTCAGATATGCAGACTTGAATATTTAAGTTCCTAAACTAGTGTTGAAGCCCCTAAATTAGAGTGGCTTGAGTTCTAAAAAACTGCAATGTATCTGGAATTCTCACCAGAAGATTTATGGGTATTAAATAACTCTACTTTTACTTAGAAACTTTACTTTAGACAACCTAATAACAAGGGGCATCCTTCACTTAGCAACACTGAAGAATATGCAGTGAGAACAATAAGTTTTCGTCTATGGTCAAGCTTCCATACAACTTGCACTATCATCACTTTACATACTAGTATAGACAGTGCATGGCAAAATTCAATACAATACAGCAAACTAGCTCACCTACTGCAGCACTTTAAGTAACATCTATAGTCCTGAAAGTGTAAGCCATCACCTACTACCTAATTCCTCTGCCGTGCCAGGTATTGGCTTAATCTCCCTGTAACAGTTCTTACAGCAAATGTTTCCTCTGCCATTTTTAACAGACTGACATCCTATTCCTCTCTAATTTAATCTGAAGGAAATAAAGCAACTTAAAAATCGCTATGGAGAATATGCATGTCCAGTACAAAAGTTACTGTAGTATAAATGATCAACTTTACATGGATAATGTAACTGTAATAAATGCAGAATAGGCAGTTCAGCTGTTGCTGGCTAAATTCCAGAACAAAAGAGATGTACCAAAGCAGCAGTGAGCAAACTGAAGTACTTCCAGTTTTTTAGAGCACAAGTCCTACGCTTACACTAGGAATGTACACAAAGCAAATGAAACAGAATGGAATTTTCACAGTTGTAACTGAAGTCACTGCATTATCCTATCGTGGTGCATTTGTCCTTTTCAAGCTTCTGTCCTGTTTATTCTTACAGCCATGCAGAACAGGATATAAACCCAGATGTCGCCATTTTTCTCCTTGCTGCTGTCCAGCATCATCTGTGCCACAGATCCTTGGTCCATTATGTATTGCAGGCTAAGGATGGTTAGATGGTTAAGTCCCATTTTTAATTATGACTACTTAAAACAAGGCAGCTCTAGTAAAGAAGGGAGTTGACAACGAAGTCTTAACACACTACACCTCTTGTTCTCCTCATGTGCTAAACAGGATAGACTTAAAATTAAGTTGGCAAAAAGTTGTTAATACCTAATATAAACAAAGTAAAATCATGCTACATGAAATCATCCCCTACAAACAGAGCCAGAACATGATTTTAGATGAAACAGCTTATTGATAATTTTGTCATAATCAATAGCTAATGGTTCAAGGAACACAGATTGAGAGAAGTCTCTGCCTACACATCCTCAGCTGTTATCTTTCTTTGCTAATGACTGACATGAAAAATCAAAAGCTCTGTTCTTTCAAACATTAATCAACAGGACAGAACTAGTTATCTACCTTAAACTCAACTTATGACAACAGTAGTTTATCCTCAAACAGAAATCATCACCAGCTGCAAATTACAGAAGGGGACTAACTCCCAGCGTGATCAAATCTCAGACACTCCTGGTTTCATACAAAGAGTAGGATGAATCCATTATCACTAAGAACCCTGCAAACAGGTGACCAGTTCAGACTTTCCATAATTCTGTACCTCCATCACATTCTGCCAGAGATGAAAGTCACCATTCATCTTCAAAGTGGCCTTACATCAGCAGGACTTCAAGTCTGCACTAGCTCAGACTCCTCTTTCATTGTACTGATTTATCAAGATCCCACCATTAAGCTGAATTCAATAATTCTTAATGCCCCATATCACCATGATACTTTTTTTAATCAGTTGGTATCACTGAACTTTCAGAGGAAGAGCCAAATCTCTTCCCTTTATACAGAAAGATTTTCAGTAATACAGTAAAAAACTAAACAGAATTTACGTTTGAGTAACGAACATAGAAAACTACTATTGCAACTTTGTGGTGACAGCATAGAAATTTAACAATCATCAGAAAGCCTAGAAAGGGCATGTTTAGTTATAAAAGAAAGATTGTCTCAAGATAAAAATAGTGCTGACAGCTAAAAAGCTCTCTGTTGCAGCAAGATATGCAGTAATGAGTAACAAGTTCTAGACAGTTTAAGTACTTCCCCAATACTGCAACTCAACACATTTTTGTAACACTACTTTTACACGGGTTATGCTGCAGCAGCAGTACACTTCTTAGTGGTTGGCACTAGAAATTAACCATAATAGAAGAAAGGCATTTAGTGATCAATGCACAAGAACCTCTGTTTGACCTGTTCCTTAGGTGTGGTTGAAAAACACTGAGGAAGGGGCCCACCCGTTCCATTCAGACAATACACCTTCCTTGAACATGAGATTCTTGGCAGGAAGAGGAACACCCATATCTGCAGAAATCGGCTGCAAAAATGAACTTGAAGAACCAGCATCATGGAGCTGATCCAGTGTTGAAATACCTTCCTAAAAGCAAAAGAAAGACAACTGTGTCTTACAAACAAATGAAGGACTTAACAGGAAGAATATGACAGGCTAATCTAATCTGCAAATACACTTCAAATTTCTAAAGTGTGTTACTTTAATCCAACAAATACTAAGTAATTATGGAAATAAAGACAGAATAAACAAAATTAAATAATCATACACTTGCCTCAGCTGCATCTGTGCATGCATTATTTGGCTTCCAAGAAACCTAATAAAAATGAATGGAAAGCTCTAAGGTCTTCAGGACATCTACTGTACTGCTATTTATCTCACACCGTGCTAAGATGTACATGTGCATTTGGAGGCAATGACTTGATCATGCTATGAGGGGTATGATTTCCCAGAAGTTTAATTTTTTCATCTTAAAACTCACTTCAGCACATTTTTTTTAACTTTCTATTATGATCTGTCTATGATGATGAGCTAGAAAAGTGTATCTCAGAAACAACATCCATGCCATCCATAACACTACCTGGTTAAATAACCTGCAAATTTGTTACCTTACTGAAAAAATAGGAGTTTTAGAGGAAAGTATGTATCATAACCCAAAGCGGCCAAGCAGATTCCATGTTACACATGGACATGCCTTGCTTGGATAAACCTGCATGCAGAGTTACAGCAGGCTGCAGACCTGGCATTCCTCTTGGCTTGCTACAAACCCCTATTCTCTACCTACACTCCTAAAAAATCCTCTCAGAGTAGTGGGTTTACATATTTATACTCACTGAACACCAAAGTCTAGAGGATCTTTGGAAAAATACAAAAAGTAACTAGTGTGAAATCCAGATTAATGTATTTTTTTTTCTAAGGGAACACATTGACTTGAGAGGCAGATAAAATCTGATAAGCATCTCCCTGCTTTGCAGTATATCTCTAAAATATCCAACAAGCCACCAAGTAACCAGCAGAGTAGGGTGTGTTACAGCTGAAGGAGTGAAGGACAATTTTGTTGTGCAAGTCCCATAAAAAACAATGAAACTAATGAGTTGAGACATATATTCAATTAGGCTGGAAAAGAGACAGGGAAGTACTCGGGTTTTTTGCTGCCAGCAGCATTTGAGGCTTATAGTCCTCCTAATATAGTTGCCATTTAAAGAAAAGGCAAATAAAACAAACCACGTATGCTTCCATACACCCAAGAAAGGCAACTAAGTGGGCAGAAAGGGATGACAGACCATACAGAAGAATCAACATCTGGATTATTGCTCCTTACCTGGAATGAATGAACAAAATTAAGGACCTGAAGAGATAGCTTTCTACTGGAATGTAAGAGTTTTTGAAGGCTGTAAAAAAACAGAAGAAAAGAAGTTATGTTCAAGGTGCACATCCCCATAGTAGCTTGATCACAAGTAACTCTTGTAGTACCTAACATCATGTGACAAAGTTAAAAGCTTTCACACTGAAGGCTTGGTAATACTGTCATCACTGAGGAGGTGTTCGACTCATCTGCTCCTGAGTCTAGTCAGGTAAATGCTATTTTCCCTATCATTTACACTGCACAAAGTGAAAGTATTGCAATTGAAAAATACTATTTTACATAAGATAGTAATATATTAGACTTTATCATGTCTAATTTTTATGTAGGATAGTCTGGCAATATGACTTTTAAGTAGGTTAGTGACACTCTGCTAAAAAGCAGGTAAACTACTGTAATAAAATCCCTAAGCTGTATTTCCAAGCAGCCTCATTTTTGGTCTCCAGAACCATGCCTTAGGAAAAAAAACCCCAACAAAATACACCACCACACACAAAAAAAAAGAAACCCAAAAATCCCACTGCTGAAAGCAATAAAAAGCTGCAGTAAAAAAGCATTAGTTTGATCATAAGCCATGACTGAATTTATCTAATATGATACCAATACTTGAAAATTTCCACAAGAGCTAAATGCATTTCACATCAAAGTATTACCAGTAAGCTTTTCTCACCAACTCCAGAACACTTAGGAGGAGGGGAAAAAAGCCTGCACTGGGCTAGGAAGGGAAAATGAGTAGGAAGGCACCCAAATTCACTTTTTATCTCATCTGCTCATAGACAGTTTAGAACAAAGAATTAATTTTTGTCTAATAGAAAATATAAAAAAACCTAATCTTAATCTTACCACAACTAAGGACCAGTCTTACATATCTATCAGCCAAAAGACAACCCCCTTACATACTAGAATTAGGTACTCTAATATGAATCACAGTTCTGCTTTAGTCATTAAGTTGTAGCTATCTCTTTTTGCAGAATCTCCAGACATAACACACACCACCTGTTAAATCTGCAGCTGATAAATAACAGCTCACCTTTCTTTTCTACATAATCCATGAGTGGCAATTTTTCTGCAGACTTTCTGATTCAACTCAGAGCTGAAAAGTGGAATGCCGAAGCATAATTCCAGAGGAACCCATTCCAGTTCATTTGTAGGTACTACAGAAAGAAAAACATGAGACGACCAAATTGTAACAAAAAGAAAGCAAGAATGTTGACCTCAGAGTCAGCTATCCTACATCAGGGTCCACTGTACAGTTCATACTTTTTAAGACAGCTCATTTACTGAACTGCTCAAGTATTTAAAGGAATCTAAAGATGAAGTTAGCATTGCACTTGTCCCTGACAATAATCAAACTAGACTGACAATGTTTAGTACAACCCATTTGTCATGTTTTACCTTCAAGGCTTTGCTTGACTGCAGAATCCATTGAGGTTTCTTCTATTACCATCTCAAATGACTCTGTGCTCCCATTTACATCAGATCCTGATGTTAGTTCAGCCTCTCCTAAAGGAAAAGTAATTTTTACATAAACATGTACATGAATATAAGTTTAACTACCTTTGCCCAAGGATTATACCTCCATAAAAGTGGAGGAAGGGAAATGGGAGAAACATAAGGCCTGACTCAATTTAGGACTAAAGAGTTGTTTACAGATCCTTAACACTGATGAAAGATTATGTTCTGGCATATAAAAAATTACACTAATTTTTAGTATTTTAAAGAGTATTCTTCTTTTCTTGACTGTTCTAGTTCAGTGATTTTTCAGTTTTTATTTGGTATTTCTGAGCTAGTCTCAAAGAAGAATTAGGAAGTCTAGAGCCAATAGTTTTACACTGAAAATGGGTTCCTGTCTGTGTTGGGATAGAATTTTGCAGAGTTATAAATCACAGAATTTAATCCTTTATTCAATTTCACATACAATCACTTCAGCAAATGTAAGGGGACACAGACAAAGAAGGAATTATTGATAACCAACCTCTTCCATCAGAAGCATCGCTCAGCTTTCTGTTAGCATGTTGACTTGAAGGATTCAACATTGTGACATAGCCACAAAAATGCTGCAAGTCCACTTTGTTTCTCAGTATTTTTAAAGCTGTATGAATGCCCATGTTCACACGGGAGAACTCTAGTAGGAAACAAAACATATCCCA